>JAQBSW010004529.1:0-68258 GCA_029291075.1 Eudiplozoon nipponicum
CTTTTGTAAGGCTCTGCATGCATGGCAGTGTAGATAGAAAAAATTGTGTATTAGGTGTTGCGCACCTAGTAACAAATTATTTCAAATATGACCAGAAGGATAAACCAAAGACAGCATGAGCGAAAAGTATAATCTCGTGCACATTCATTTCGTACTTACTGGCGACTCATCAGTAGGTGCCGGTATTACGCTCTTTACCCACTATATATTTGGGTGAGAAATGTGTAGAAATACCGCCGTTTACATTCATGCCTTCGTTGGTTTATCCTTCTGGTCATATTTGAACTAATTTGTTACAAGGTGCGCAACACCTAATACACAATTTTTTACTGTCTGCACTGTGGATCGTAGGTACTAGTCCTGTTGAATTTCACATTTATGTAAGGTGATCTGCCTGGTAGTTTTAGTCTCTTTTTTAAAATAAACTTATTTTGTTTTTTAAATGATTTTTGCTACATGGTTTTACCTATTCCATTAGGACTAATATCAGTTGTCTGCCAGTTTTATTGTAATCGTATCGCATACCAAGGTTTTGACACGCGCAAAGTTACCTTTACACTAACGTAGATTTGTACAAGATTTTGTGCGACCTGTTTGTTCAATCATGATTTTCTTTAATAAAATACTGCTTGCATAGTTTAACAGAATAAGAAATATAAAATTGAACGTAGTCTTCATTTTTTAAAAAATTTTGCCAGCTCTATTTTACTATATTAATTGGGTCAATTCAGTAGCTATGCAGTGTGTGCGCATTCCTCGAAATAAAAATTCAGTTTTTAACAAAATTTATTTTGTTGTTTATGTTATGATGCGCTCAAGAGTTATCAAAAAAGTATGAAGCGCCGTTGTGACGTCTGAAGAACATGCAAAGCAAAATCAAAATGGCTTTGGATGGACAAACAACAGCTAAATATCTCATGTGTTAAATGGCAGTCTATTTATAATAAATCATTTAAAAAATATTTGAACCAAAATATATTAAATATTAATAAATTTATTTAATTATTTATGATTTTCGTTTAATAAATATTTAGAATTCATTCGTTTTCAGGTTATTCTTTCAATTACTGAGCTGCATCTGCTTTAGAAGTTACGCTCAGATTTTGATATTTACTTTACTTTACTTTACTGCGGCTGACTCCTTTTGGAGGATAAGCCGGCTCCACATTTCATGGAGTTTTTTGGGAATTTGGTACAAGTGGTGTCCCCTCACCACTCGGCTTTTTGATCGAGGACGCACCTCTAGCCTTTGCACATCCAAGCGCAGTCTGCAAGGAAGCAGTAAGTTGCATGGTTGCCGGTGGCTGTTGAGAGCTCATTCGCCATTCGGAAGTACGGGGTACCGTCCAGGAGTCCATGTAATCCTGTGGCTGTTGAACCCTTTTGTGGCGGGGAACACACGCCGAGTCATGGTGCCGTCTTCGGGCTCATGTGGTATTTTATAGGAGATCCGATTGCCGGTCGGAAATCCACCACGCCCTGGTGACACCACCGCTATAGCCCCGTTAGCCCATGTACGATCGGCCATCGAGACATGGTTGACACCGTCGTACCACGTTGAGGAGGGGATGGACTTTACGACGGATTTTGATATTTGATCGATCGCAAAGTCGATTTTAGTTAATTCAAATTAAACAGATAATCATATTTGTGCTGCATTATTCTTACCAGTTCGGGAATGGAATTATTAAATATTGTGACTTTATTGCTTATCAATATTTAGTGTAACCATATGGGGAGAATAATTTTTTTGGTAACTCATTATCTACAGATTTTCTCTGATTGCTTTATATTATTAAGACTGACGCGAGAAACTGAAGCTCGTGTGTCGAAACTGGAGACCAGTTCAGACGAATTATTGATAAGCTTACGCCAGGCTAATCACAGTTTGTTGATTATTGGGGACAAACTAACCGACCTATACGAATCTTTCAATGGACAAAATGCGGCACTGCACAACGATATGAAGAATTTTGATGACAGGATTTCGACACTTACTGATACAAAGGACGATCGTCTGGTACAGGTAATGAGTGCACAGGAAGCTTTACGTACTCAGATAGGAGAAATTGCCGTTGAAATTGATCGGTTTAGACAGGAAATGACGAAAATAGCTTCTAATGAATTTGGAGGTGCCAGCAGCAACTTTGACGTTAGCCACATTCAGCAAATAGTTGATCAGGTGGTTAAATCCGAACTTCAGACATTCACAAGTAAAATATCATCTGATGATGAGTCCAGCCGGAAAGAATTACACCAATTAACAGAAGAAGTGGAGAATTTACGCAATAGTTTCGATATGGAGTCTTATAAATTAAAATTAAAAGTGAGAGATAGTGATTAACTCTTTTTATTTTTATTGACGTATGCACTTTATAGTATGTTATAGATTTTTTAATGGCATAATTAGCTGATTTGATGACAGATTACAGAATAATCTCTTTTGGATCTAGAAGCGTACTGCTTAAAGATTCTTTAAGAATTTCTTGCACTATCTGCGGTTTTATCAACAATATTATTGAGAAGTTTGAAGCTAAGTGTAGTAAATTAGCGTATACTTCGTAAGTCAGATTTAATCATTCGTAAAAATTGATTAAATCTTCATTGTTCACCAAACCATCTGAACGAATGCATCCATTTTTCGTACTAGTCATAATTTAAAGAATCTTATTTTGATGTACGATTAATCTAAGAGAGCATGGGTTTTTCCTGTTTTGATTATTCGTCAGTAGCAGCTAACTCATGTTTAAACGATGTAATTGGTTGACTGTCAACTATAGGAATTCGAGTGTTTTTTAAAGCTCTGCATTAAATATTATTAATTTCATTGCTCCGTCCTTACTTGTCATGTAGTTGGTAAGAGACATTACAGTCAGTAATGCTGAGTTTCAGATCGTTTTTATCATTTGGCTCTGCTAAAAATATACACAACTGTCTATTGAATCGTTTGAAGGAAAATTGATTATTTTACACTTTCTAATAGCAAAATACGCCGGACTACATACGGTGGACTATCACCAGCCTTCGCTGATCCTCGTGTGCCGCTAGGTAGTCAGTCTTTTGCAGCTAACGCACTGCATAAGCCCAGTTCCTGCAATGATTGTCTTCAGGCGACCAGAATTGATTCAAGCACTCAACCATGTGTGTCGTTGTGTTCTGCTTCACGGCAATGCGAGATATGACGTTGTGTTTCTACTAACCCGTGTTGCAATAAAAAACTTCTGCCATAGAAATAAATAAAATAACAGTTAGAGTACACTAGATTCCATGTACGCAACCTAGTTTACATAACTTCCATTAGTAAAAATGAACGTTTATATTTAGAACAGCGTAAGGCTGCATACACTCGTGTAGAAGTTATGCCAGTTTAAATAATTATCAATCTTATGTGGACGGGTCTAATTTAACTTATAGTATTTTAAGTTATATATATATATATATATATATACATATATATATATACATATATATATATACATATATATATATATATATATATATATATATATATATAATGAAAGCCTGCAGAAATTACGGTAGCTTGATAAGTTTTCTTTTTCATGCATGTGCACATTCAAATGCATTTATTTGAGCTCACATAAGGTATTGTAAGTGTTTTTCGGCCTTCATTATACAGTGATTGAACCTTGATAATGAGCTTGATTAACTGAGTGCTTAAATTAAGTTAAATCATAAAGGAGTACTTCTAAATGAAAATGGAGGTTTTACTGTAATTATCCATATGCATATATAGAAATAATAAAAGCGATGCAAGAAATTTCTTTTATATATGAAAATGAATTGTAACAAGTATAACTATATTATTAAACAAACATTTGTTGCGTAGCCGGTGATGACAATTACTATAATCAAGCTTTCGATCTTGATATAAACACCTAATCCTTTATGTAAATACATTTGTCAGTATAAACTAAGCATTGTACAATATTGAAAAAGCAATTCACCCAGTAGACCAGTTTCGTCTTTTGTTGTAACTCATCACGTTCTGCCCAGGGTGGTTTATTGGTTAGAACATAGGATTACGGAGCAGAAGTGTCCAGGTTCGAGTTCTTCACGCGACAAATTCTGGACAGTATGTGATAAGTTACCAATAAGGAAGAAATCAGTCTATTGGATGAAATGTCTTTGTAGCAATAACCACCTTTGAAACTAGAATGCACCAAGCGTCCAATCTAGGGCTAGCATGAATTCAACAGAAAGTCCTTGCAGAAGTGCACGTATTATGATGTAGCAGTCAGCACAATGATAGAAGCAATCTTGGAGCCGCAGAAGTGAACATAACATAATACTTATATTTTTGTTTTACTAAATGAATGCGATTTGTACGAGCGAAAACCTATAAATAATTGATTACAAATAAAGCAATTACGTTGACGGATTGAAATACTTGGTAAGAGTATTAACTGCACAAATGAACAGTTTGACTGTCGAGATAGGGATAATTAAGTCTCGGCTGAATGACACAATAATAAATTCCGCATAAACGACCCAACCAATATAGGTGAAATCAACAACCTTTTCAACACTACAATGCTTAGATTATATGGAAAGATGTATGTACATAAAGGGACATGTGTTTAAACCAAGATCTCAACCTTGATAGTTATAACTGTATATTATTATAAGGCCAACTAAAATAGTTATTTTTCATTCGTTAACGAATTTAATATATTATTCCGATTACTTCCTCTGACTCCTCTAGCGTTAATTTTATGCCATTAGAAAGTGCCTCGTTGATTTCTAGGCTTAGCGATTAATTTATACAGAGGAAGTAAATAATTTGACATTGAGATTAAAATGGTTAAACTGACGGACAAGAGAGTATAGTAGGCCTTATATTTCCTCGTACATTTATAGTTGTTGTTCATTAGTCTTTATCTATATCTCTGATCAACTTTATTAAATTCATTTTTCTCTTCAGTTAAAATCTTGACATAATTTTAGCAACTCGTTTTTCGCCCTATAAATATTCTATTGTTATTCTTCCTAATTCATGCTTCCAATTAACCGTTTCTGCTCTAGATTATTGTTAAATTGTATTGCCTATATATGTATATGTGGCGAAAGCTGCAAACAGTTAATGTTCGTGACTGTATAGAAATTGTGCAGCCGACATTTCCAGTCAAGTTCAATGTATGCCAGACTGCTAGAGGTGAGAGCCGCATATCTAAATTTGATTTCCATATATAATCAATGTGGTTTGATCCTCGCTAGTCAGTTTGCCGTTGTAATCTGATGATGATCAAGGAAGGTCGAAACGCGTCAGTGCGTTGCAGCTGGCGGTTGTTTTGTTATGTTGTTCGACGACTGGTTAAATAAAATGGGATTGGTGTTTACTTCAAGCTCGCAAACTTGTTACCACCACCCGCGCAATCAATTATTGTTAAATTCTTTTCTCTTTCTTATTCTAGAGGTATTCATTATTTCAACGAATTTGTTAATTTCATCTAAGTACCTTCAGCTCTTCTATTTCAGTAACTGATAACTAGTGACTATTTGTAATTGCTACATTACTAATTCTCCATATGTAGTAGTAAAATACTTACGTTGATACTGATTACGGCTTTTAAAGTATGGGGCAACGCTGAAATTAATTAGGGAATTATTGCCTCAATCAAAGAGTTATTGAGCCCATATATATGTATACCACAGTTTCTCTCCACTTTAGAAAGCCATAATCAGTTTCAACTTAAGTCCTATACTTCAGTATTATCATGTAATTTCATAAGTCATGCGAAATTCTTAAGTCTTTTTAACCCAGGAATTACAACACGTTCAAAATCAACATATCCGCACTTTGTCAAATCTGTTAATAAGTAATTAAACTAAGTAAAGTGAACATTTTAATTAAAATAAGACTTCTTGAAAAATGAAAATAAAGTTCTGTACATTTAGGAATTTAAATGTCCCTAAAAAAGTCGATATAAAGTTTACCTTAACGAGGGTCGTGCTGCATCATCCCCTGCCAAAGTTGACGGAATCGATTTCAAATTTAAATCGAATTCGTAGACGGGCTCTTGTTCTAATTTCTTGAATGTGCCCTGATGTAGTTAGTGTCATAGAAACTTTCATTTTATGCTCTGACATAGTCGTTGACGATTGACATGATGATAGCCTTTGTTCTTGAACGTTATCACAGCCTGTTATAATTGGAGTTCGAATCTGGAACCCAAACGCGAACTTCAACCGATCAGTGGTTATCGGTTTACGACTTCCGTTGTTATCAATCACAAAATTCTTGGCATCGCACTTAGTTATCTGATGGATTTCGGTATACTTTGGCTTCGATGTAGACTTAACAGTGTCAATTCAGACATAGATTTTCTTAAAAGTGGCTAATAACCTCGAAGCATAAACTAGCAGATGAAGTTCTGTGATTGGTTGCAGACGCCGACTATTTAGAGCGCGTTGTAGTTGCTGTGTAACTTACACTGGTGGGGGCTCATCAATAACTTCAAACAATCTCATCAGATCTGCCGGAAGTTACGGATTTTGACTATATGTGAATTGTGAAATTGATGCCTCTATGCTATCGCGATACTTTGGTTGCAGACCAAGTAGTAATAATGACAGTACGGTAAGCCAATCGGATTGTTCTCAAGATTCATATAACGCCAACGTTAACACGCGATGTACACTTTCTACTAAACCGTTGCACTTAGGATGAAGCGCTGTTGTTATTCCAACAACGATTTATTGTAAATGTAAATTATATTAAAAAAATATACATCATGAAATTGACACATTGGCCAGTAACTGCTACATACGGTATTCAAAATCTTGCCTCCAGTGTTAAAATAACACGTAGACAATGGTCTGCGCATCTTGACCACTAAGTAGTATTAATTCTAATCACCTTGCATATCGATGAATTATAGCCACGTGCTTCGAGAGAAGCAATAATATCAGCATGGCTGATTGTGAAACAAGCGTTGTGCGGCAAAAGAACTTCTGAATGTTTTTAACGAAATGTCTTTTGAGAGTGGACATAGCCGGCATGCTTTAGCTCCGGTAATATCTCGTCGAATGGTTAGCTAAAAGAAACGTGCTTGTACCATCCACACCAGAATGACTCAGATTATAGTATTTATCTAATACCGAGCGGCAGCAATCTGCTGGGAGCCAGATTTTACTAGCCAATGGTAAATTCGATGAATTCTGCATCACCTAGCTTGAATGTTGTAAGTCGGTCTGAGTAGCTTCGTCGCCTTGATGTGGGTTTTCTGTTAGTTTGTTGCTTTGTCTGAATGTCGTGTTATAGCGACAATTTGAAATTCTGACGGACTATTGAATTTATTTCAATGAATAAGTTAAAATCATTGTGGCGGATCATCTGCCGAATTACTCTTTGCAGATAATTTGAGAACATTTGTGTAATGCCTCCACTAGCGACGCATTATCTAGCATCGCTTCGAACGGCTGACACCGGAGATACCGTTTAAAGTGGAGGCATGAGCTGTGCAGATCTAGAAGTTCTCTTTCCATTGCCGAGTATTTTTAGTGTAGCGCCCATGGCTACATCGGATATGCCTGTGGACAGTTTCCAAAGTTCATTAGGCTGCACACCATGTGGTGTTGTATGCTGTAAAAACAGATATTTTATTCGTATAAACATTAGCTGGTAGGTTGTGTCTTAACACAGACACGAGTTGGACTTTTTCAATTTCAGTTTTCAATAATTTCTTGTCGCCCACACCTGTGGTTGCGCCATCATGGGAATAAAGTTCTTGTATTATTCACACATACCAAGTAAACGAAGCAGTTCTTTAGTAGTTTCGGAAGCGGGAAATTTTCTGATAGCCTCAAACTTGTTTTCCAGTGTATTTATAATTCTACGTCTGATAACGTATGGTAGGAATCTCACTTGTTTCTGTGTCCATACTCAAATTTCCATGTTTAAAACGAGACCAAACTGATCAATATGAGCAAGGTTATTTCTAATGCCGGTTAAAAGCTGTTAAAAATCATCAGAGGCTATCATCACATCATCAACATAGGCATGATTGCGCTCAAGTTTCCTTAATAACTTATTCGGAAATATCTGAAATGTCTGATGCATTGAACAAACTGAAGGCATACGCTTATACTCAGATAATCCAAAATGGGCATTGAAGACTTTTTTCACTATGCTCTCTTCGTAGAATGTTATCTGATGATATGCCAATTTAAGGTTAAGAACTGTAAACCTCTTACGTTGAGCAATTTCATCAATTATATCTTTAACATTATTTATCGGATTTCGATCCCGAATTGTAACTCTGTTGTGGTCTAGATAATAACCACATAATCTCCAGTCAATTACGCGTTTTTTGGCTTGCATGTGAATTGGTGATGCTCATGGACTAGAGCTAGCACGAATAATACCATCCTCCATTATCTGATAAAAATGGTCGCGGAAGGCTGGAACTGATAAACAATTACAATAATTTTTAAATTGATTTAGACAAGATTATACATTATTTCAATATAAACTTGTTATTTAATTTTGCGTGTTTTAGCTTTCTGTTCACTGTACAATTTATTAAATTATTTGAACTTAATCCGCCTTGCGTTCAATATTTGATTACAATAAATATCAGGCATCACTGTAGCATTAACTTATAGTGAAAAATAAAATTAACTTTCTTAATGGTGTTGTGCATACTTGCTTTTGTGTAAATTTATGTTTTAATGCACGATTTATTATTCAATTCAAATTAAAATTTACTACGAACGTCTGTACTAAGGGTTCACTGTATTACAATAATACCACAAAATGCTGGATTTACACTATAAATTTCAGTTTACTCAGGGAATAAACCAGATTCGTTGTCAGCTTTATTTCTTTGCATAACGCTAGCATAAATTTGTTGCTGTAACGCTTGGTAAAAAGGATCTCAAATCCTATTAAATTTATTTTTGATGAATATTGCTATTATTCAGTTTTATCCTTTTTATCTTGAATATCTATGGTTCTTTTGCTCATCTGTATTAATAAAAAATTATTTGGTGAAATTGCTCAGCTAATTGATAGCTTATCAGATGCACTTAAGGCCAATGACCTAAGTCTGACATCGACAAAGGACAGCCTGGCATCACTCATATCGCGTTTCAATGAAATAACTGATAAGCTTGCAGATATTGAAAAAGTGAATATGGAATCAAGTCAGGTTGCGCTCAGGTCCACCGAATTGATCAACAAACAAACAATAGAGCGTCTAGATGAAATAAAAGATTCCAGAGATGCCAGCATCAGACAACTCGATCAGATGGCTGCTAATTTGCTTCAAATTGAAAATCGATTGAATGATCATGTTTCCAGTTCAACTGCGGAATTTAAAACTGTAAAGATGATGTTCGAGGATGTTAAAGCTCGTATTGATTTGCTTGTCAAAGTGGAGTCAGAATTAGCCGTATTACAGAAGACCTTTGCGAATCAAAAGGGTGAGCTTAGTGAGGCAAACATGAAGGATATTTTATTTTTGTTATTAAACTTAATGCATTGACTTTTGGAATTCACTTTAGTAACCAGTTCAAAAAATCCTCGTTAGATTATTGGCTTCTTATAGTCAGAGTTTTATTTAGAAACCATACCAATGTGGCAACGTTTTCTTATAAAAAATAGTACACTTATCGAAACTTTAGTAATAATCATATGCTTTTCGCGGTAAAGGTTATAGTGGAGGCTTTCAAAATCTGGTTGATAAAAAGTGGTTATATATATATATATATATATATATATATATACATTTAGGAAAATAAAGCATTTAGTAATCAGGTTTATATTTAATATGGATAATAACCGGTTTAATTTAGAGATTACTTCACTACACTTAGAAATCTTTATGTTATAGCCATTCTGGATTTTAGTTTTATTAAGTTAATGAAAATTAGTCAGTTTTCAGTTTTACCTGCATTTTTTTGGAGCATTCGTGCGATTGTTGGTGGTTAATTGCGTGCTTATTTGTGACCGCCTGTGGAAATGACTACTTTTACGATTCTTTGTGTGTGTGTGAGGGAGGAAGGGTAGCAAATATTTCAGACGTAGTGTAAGGCGTTTTGCCATATGGCGTGCACCTAGGAATGTAAAGATATCAAGATTTTACCGACCTATAAGTGCTATCAATTGTTCTGCAATAAACTCCTGCGGAAACTACATGAAAGATGACAGAGCTTTACAAAGAGCAGCTTCATTTAAAGATAATGTAACAATTTTTTATAGATGGCGTTGTTGCACCCAGAATTTTCGTTCTTTTTGGAACACGTCGACTAGGACCAAGATCTAATCCGTTTTAGATTTACACTGAAGCTTTCCGCAAAAATAAATGCGAATAAACCTCAGATAGATGTAAACAAATGCAAACAGCCATCTTGCCGAAAAAAATGTTATTTATTTTAGACGAAGATAAGTTCCATTACGTACAATGCAAGTACTATTGTATGTGGTATTTTAGGCTTCCGTAGAAATTGTTATTGAGTCTCTGAAAAATCTATAGAGATTCTCGTAACTAGGCACCAAATCCATGCTAGCGTGGCTTATAATAATAATAATCGTTGTGTTGTAAGACGACATTTTAAACGCATTCTAAATGTCGATTTGAATCTTTATTGGCGAGAAGACCGAAGAGATGGAAGAAGCGCGTGCAACGGGTAATAGCCGATATTTGTTTTTAGTTTTTCGCGCGATAAAATTAAAGGTTAACGAAACTGTAATCAATAATATCAATCACCTAATAACCGATAAAATGTGTTGTTTTAATAGGTGGGCCGAACAATTATAATATTAATTTTCATGGGCACTCGCGTCGGTCCCAATCCGCGAAAGTATGCATTTATCAACATTGTTCAACATTAGTCTCGAACAACAATCAGACTTCCAAATACGAAATGAAGACCTATCTCTTGAACGTCGCGAACCTGCAAGTCCCTATGATTTGCTTCCGAGTTTAAGAATAGTGGTATAATTTCTATATCGTTGACTAACCTTGTTCGTGCTACATGGAATGTAGAGACCGTGTCGCTCACTTGGAGTGAGTCGATCATAATTCTTATCTTCAAAAAAGGCAATCGTAATCTGTGTAATAACCATTGTGGTATATACTTGACTCTAGTCGTATCTAAGTTATTTGCTTTGGTTATCATTAGCCGTCTTAGCACTTCGCGCAAATCATATACTAAGAAAAAAACTAACCGTATTCTGGTCAGGGCGAGATTGTATTGATTATATTTTTACCTTAAGGCAAATTCTGGAACCGCGCCATATATCGCCGTCTTACAATTACCGTCCTAGACTTGAACTGTGCATTCTTCCCAATTTTTTATTCGATATTTTGTCTACAATTGGTTTGCCCAATAAATTTTAAAATATTATACGCGCTCTCTAAATAAAAACTGGCCAAGTTATGGTCTTCAACAAAACTTTATCTCCAGAAGTGGCATTTTCCATGGCTGTACATTTTCCTCATTTCTGCTTGATTGTAAAATAGATTCTGTTATGAACAGCACTTCCATACGTTCAGGATGCAGTTGTTAATATTCTCCCGGGCGGTAGATTAATCGATCTTGACCACGACGGTATTATATTATTATTCGACAATTGAGATTTTGCTCAGGCCATTTTGACTAGATTAGCAGTCGTTATGTTTTTTATAATGAAATTCTTGAAATCTAAATGTGAGGTACTTCTACGGGATCACTATAAACTCAGCAACCCTGCGGCTGCAAAGTGAAGATCTGAACGTAATTTTCAGGTTTACATATCTGTGTAGCTTTACCAATTACTCAAGGAATATGACTGACGAGGTCAATATGGCAATAGCGAAAGCTAGAGTAACTTTCTCAAACCTTTGCTATTTATGGAGAAATACAAATATCTCACTCTGCCTAAATGTGTGTACAATGCATGTATGCATGCAGTTTTATTATAAGCTAGCAGAATTTTCTATTTCGAGTTGATGATTTTTGACGCTTATAGGCATTCGAACACCGTTGTTTGAGAAGCATAGCAAATAAAAGGTTACGAACAACGAACAAGCATTGCTAACGTCTGTAGACTTATTTTTGGTTCAGCCAGCATGTGCTCCTCGTTAGACAGTCAATAAGGCTCCATCAACCAAGTTGGCTTAGACACATTGTACGTATGTATTTAATTTAATTACCCAGTAGAGCATTGTCCTTTGACCCAGCTCTAAATTAGCGTAAAAACAAAGTGGACAGATAAATACTGTTTGTTGCGAAGATCTAATATATATGCAAGTATGTATTAGGTTTTGCGAACCTAGTAACAAATTAGTTCAGTTGTGACCAGAAGGATAAACCAAAGGCAGCATGAACGGAAAGTATAATCTCATGCACATTCGTTTCGTGCTTACTGGCGACTCATCAGTAGGAGCCGGTATTACGCCCTTTAACCACTATATATTTGGTAGAAGAATGTGGAATAATAGGACGGTACAATCTCCTAGACGAATGTGTAAACCTGTAATAGTGAAGCTAACATAATCTAAAGTCAACGACAATACGACTTCAATGCTAACTCACACTATATAATATATATACCGAGTCTGTAAAGGATTCTAACACTATGGCTATTGTGTTAGTAACTGATACCTTTTTAGAAATCGATGAGTACCGGATACTAACACTATGGTTTCCGAGTCGGTACATGATACCAACCTGATGGATATAAATTTATGCTAAAGTTCACCCAAATTGAGAATTACAACAATTTCCAACACCTGTTACTCCAGTTAAACCATACACTCTGGCCTTCATCGATATCAGTTATCACATTTCGCGGTAAGCATGACATCATTCAATTCAATTTATTACAGTTAAATACTGTTTGTTTCGAAGAGCTAATATATATGCAAGTATGTATTAGGTTTTGCGAACCTAGTAACAAATTAGTTCAGTTGTGACAGAAGGATAAACCAAAGGCAGCGTGAACGGAAAGTATAATCTCATGCACATTCGTTTCGTGCTTACTGGCGACTCAGCAGTAGAAGCCAGTATTACGCCCTTTAACCACTATATATTTGGTAGAAGAATGTGGAATAATAGGAGGTACAATCTCCTAGACGAATGTGTAAACCTGTAATAGTGAAGTTAACATCATCTAAAGTCAACGACAATACGACTTCAATGCTAACTCACACTATATAATATATATATCGAGTCTGTAAAGGATACTAACATTATGGCTATTGTGTTAGTAACTGATACCTTTTTTGAAATCGATGAGTACCGGATACTAACACTATGGTTTCCGAGTCGGTACATGATACCAAACTGATGGATATCAATTCGTGCTAAAGTTCACCCAAATTGAGAATTACAACAATTTCCGAACACCTGTTACTCCAGTTAAACCATACACTCTGGCCTTCATCGATATCATTTATCACATTTCGCGGTAAGCATGACATCATTCAATTCAATATATTACAGCTAAAATACTGTTTGTTGCGAAGAACTAATATATATGCAAGTATGTATTAGGTGTTGCGAACCTAGTAATAAATTAGTTCAGTTGTGACCAGAAGGATAAACCAAAGGCAGCATGAACGGAAAGTATAATCTCATGCACATTCGTTTCGTGCTTTGGTTTATCCTTCTGGTCACAACTGAACTAATTTGTTACTAGGTTCGCAAAACCTAATACATACTTGCATATATATTAGTTCTTCGCAACAGACAGTATTTAACTGTAATATATTGAATTGAATGATGTCATGCTTACCGCGAAATGTGATAGCTGATATCGATCAAGGCCAGGGTGTATGGATTTACTGGAGTAACAGGTGTTCAGAAATTGTTGTAATTCTCAATTTCGGTGGACTATAGCATAAATTGATATCCATCATGTTGGTACCATGTTCCGACTTGGAAAACATAGTGTTAGTCACATGTACCTTTTCGGTACAATAATGTTGGTATCGGTTACTAACACAATAGCCATAGTGTTAGTATCCTTTACACACTCTGTATATATGCTATATAGTGTGAGTTAGCGTTGAAGTCGCATTGTCGTTGACTTTATATGATGTTAGCTTCACTATTGCGGGTTTACACATTCGTCTAGGAGATTTTACCGTCCTATTATTCCACATTCTTTGACCAAATATATAGTGGCTAAAGGGTGTAATACCGGCTCCTACTGATGATTCGCCAGTAAGCACGAAACGAATGTGCATGAAATTATACTTTCGTTCATGCTGCCTTTGGTTTATCCTTCTGGTCACAACTAACTCCACTACTGTTTGAATATACATTCGTATAGGCTATTGTACCGCCCAATTGTCTCACATTAATTGACCAAATATATAGTGGGTATAGGGCATAGTATCGGCTCCTACTGATGAGTAGCCGGTTCAAATAAAATTTATGTGTAAATGCGATTATACATTTCGTTCATGCTGACTTTGGTTTATCCTTCTTCTGCTTAAATTAATTTGTTAATAGGTATGAAACACATAATACACGTTTGAATATATATTAGTTTGCAAAAAAATCGTATATTTAGCAATTACGATTTAACCTTGCTTTGAAATATTAGTAATTTATGAGAAGGGCAGCTTCACCCCGTGCTCACCAAGCCACTGAGTCCAATCTGTCGGATGGTTGGAACCACGGGTGGTAGACTAACCGTCTATCATAGGTCACTATCGTACCTTAACGCATGATCAGTAACCGGGAGTCCCTTGAGTAGGCAAAAATTCACATGGGTATAACTGGAAACGATGCATTGGAGAAGCCTTATTCATTCTGCCCAAATGTCGTAGGCTGCTGTGTAACCCATCGTTCGGTAGATCTAAATTTCCATCGATGTTCGTATTTATGAATTTAATTGCCTTAGAAAAGACTGGTAAAGAGCGGAATCAAACTTTCATCCGTAAAGAGCTTAAATATGTTATGTATGTAGTTTACTTGCTCCTATTCATGCATAACACAAATAATTTTACTAGTCTTGGAAGAAGCGAACAGAGTAGATGCCAAAGTAAAAATCTTAATGGAAGAAGAGTCGAAACACCCGGCCTTTCCTTGACATCCAATTAATTCGGGAATAAGACGGGCCACTTTCTCGAACTTAACACAAGAAATCAACTTACATTGGCCAGCCAGTTTATGCTAAACGTTGTTTACCGAAGTCTTTCAAGCGGAATTTGTGGAACAATCTGGCCATTCATATGGTGAGCATTTATTTTGAACATAAAATCGCAAAAATGTTTTATAAACCACAAGACTTACTAAGAAGGAATGGAACACAAGAACGCTTTATTGATGTTAACATGAAATCCAAGACCGAGCCTTTTCTAAGGACATCGTTATCGGCAGTATCGTCTTCATCTGTGCAGGAATATATCACGAAACATATGATAATGCGACATTATTTGCAGGTAATGCTTCAGTGACAAATCCACAAGTAATTTCCGGTCATACTTGTCAGAAAGAAAACAGTATCTTAAAATGAAAAATAAACAAATTTGGCATAAAAGTATTCTATATCACAATAGGACTGCTATGGTTGTCGGCAGACATTCACAAATTAACCTATAGAAATTTTCTATAATTAGAGAAGTCATTTTTATCAGATTCTAAATACAATACAGTCTTTCGTAAGCTATTCACAAATGATTTAGAGAATAAATGCAGGGGCGCGCGAAAGGTAAGACAGACACAGTTGTCTATGGAGGCTGAACTACAACTGAATATTAAAAAAATTACATGCTTTAGTTCCAAAATGATTGTTTTCTTTTTCGTGCCTTCATCTTGATTATATAAACACACGCACGGACACACACTACACACACACATATATATATATATATATATATATATATATATATATATATATATATATATATTACTTTAATATATATTGTTAATAGCATAAAAAGGAAAAGAACAAATTATTAATCGTGAGATTTGTTAATGTGAATAAGGAACCAATTTATTTATGGATTGAAGCACAATTGCTTTTCTAAGGTTATAGAGTTCACGGTTTCCGATTTGATTGGGTATCAGATTACAGGTTTGATTTTTACTTTTGTAGTTTTTACGCGTAGACTTGTTAGTGTGTGCGGATATGCGGGTAGGGGATAATTCTTACTATATATTTAAGTAATAATATTTAATAATAGATGCTCGGGCTGAAGCGCCATCAACATAGACAAAGGGACCATAACACCGCATCAACAATCACTTGACCATGAGTTCCTTTTGTAGAATTTGTACTGTGCCAGTCTGACCTATATTCATTGGCTTGCCTATCATAAAGATTTTAATCTACGTTGAAGCGCCACCGGTATGGAATAAGAGATTGTAATGGAGAATTGGGTCTGTTAGTACGATTTATCGTCATCGGCTTACCTGTTATGAGAAACTGTAACAGAGTCGAAGCGCCATCAGTGTAGCTCAAGTGGCCATAAAGGCAAGTCAACCGTCATAATCCCATCTGTTCTTAATGTAAAATTGAGATTGCATGTCTAAACTATCTTTATTTAATTGCTTGTAATGAGAATATGTTACAGCTTTGAAGCACCTCCAGTATAGCCAATGGGGTCACAAGCATATCTACCATCACAATAATATATGTCCCCAAAGGAGAAATGAGACTGTTTGTCTGAACTGCCATCATCGGCCTGTCTGTCATGAGAAAATGAAACAATGAAACACCACAAGTTTAGCTATTGGAGGCATAAATGCAGATCACTTATCGCATAGACATTAGTTACTATTGTAGAATTATGATTGTGTAATTCTGATTTATCTTCATTGGCTTACCTGTCATAGGAATCTCAATCTGCGTTGCAGCGCCACCAGTATGGTATAAGTGGTTGCAAAGACACATCAGTTATCCTATTAACATCATATCATAATGGAGTATTGGAAATTCATTGGTCTAAATTTACCTCATTGGCCTGCCTGTTTTACGACGATCAAACAGTGCTTAAACGCCGCCAGTTTAGAACAACTGGCCATCTAATCACACCAAACATAATATCAGAATCTCTTCTTGATGATGAATTTAGAATTTGTTTTTATGACCTATTCTAAACAGCCTGCCTGTTTTGAGAATCTGTTATGGCACTGAAGTGCTATCAATATGGCCCAAAGGGCCATCAGAGAAAATAAACAGTCACGTTAAGGTTGGTTCGCAATGCAATATTGAGACTAAATCTGACCATTCACTACCGACATGCCTGTTATGAGAAACTTATATAACGATGAAGCGCCAACTATATAGCCCCTAACTCATAAAGTCACACAAATCAGCACATAGTCGTTAAGGTCCAGTCTCGTAGTATGCTGGAAATATTGGCAATTCTGAAAGGTAAGCATAGGTTGGAAAATTCCTTGTTTTGAAGATAGCTTAAGATTAGGTGTTTTATTCTCTTAGATAGTCTGTAACTGAAAACTGTCAAAAAACATCTGATACATTTTATTTTGGTGCTAGTGACAAATACTTGTTAATTGGAGACATATTTATCGTGCAGTAGGTGATAAAATAGCTTTAAATCAAGGTTTCATGCTTGAGACGAGCACACACCCAATGTTATCTAAACGAACCCACAATGAAAATTTTTCCATTTTGTGAGACTTTTAATTAAATAGAATTGGAGTTTGTGCCAAGGTCGCAAAATTGATTTATGGCAAAGATTTGGTCGGCAGTAAAATCTTGCCCTTTTTCTCTGGGTGTCACTCTCATTACTTCAGCACAAATTTATAACTGCTTTATTACGGAAAGAAATCGCCTTCAAGGCTTCACAAGAAATATAAAGGCACCATGCTCATTTAACCTGTTAGCAGAATGTTGCTATGGAAATAAGGATAGTCGAGGCCCATGGGTCATTAGGCCGAAAATTTGGATTGGTTTTGAAAAATCACCTAAGCCGCAGGTTTGCGCCTCTTAGTCATTTCTGGTCGCAACAAGCGATTTGCACAATGAAGATGAATTTATATAGCTTGAACTAATTAGCTTGTTTCGGTTAGATAATTATCTCGTAAGCGATATTTAATCGTTAGATAGTAACTAAATCGTGATTCCTAACTGCATTATTTTCTCTTCTTGTTGCAACGAGTTCTCTCAACGTGAAAAACAGCACTATTAAAGGTAAAGGGGCAAATTTTGTTTCAAAATTTCTTCAATTCCACAGGTTCCTACTGATTTACTTAGTTATTTTCGTTGACATTTATTTCATTCCTTATAAAAACTATTGTATTCAAAATGTAAGCATATCAATAAATCTAGATTTGTTTTATGGATCAACACTGTGTAGTTTTCGCCATGCGGTAATTAGTTGGCATAAAGTGCTTAGTGATTTTCTTTATGAATTCATATTGCTTTGTGGATTAATTAAAGCAAAATATTTTCGTAATGATAATATATAGGAATTTTCCGGAATATTTCGGTCTATCAGTTCTGTTTGATGAGTTTCATAATAAGCCTAGAACCAGTAATTTTTTTTTTCTTCAGAAATATATGCTGCATACCCGTATATATTTTTATATATAATTCTTCAGATCATGTTTAAGTGCTTGAAGGAAACACTAATCCCATTTCAATTTTAATCAGCCAAAAACAGAAAATAATCGCCGTCAACTCCAAATCGTACTGATCCGTTTCGAACATCTATATAAGAGTACGGCGGTAATCATTAGCGGGGTTCGATTCGCAGTGAATGCATAAGGAAAACAATATATACAAATATTGGTTGCAAATTTCTGTTGTCACAAAGAAAAACTTTTTATAGCCTTCGCTTGTCAGTTTTCTGTTGTACATTGATAATGACAGTAGAAGATCAAAACGCGTCAGTACGTGTGAATAGCGGTAGTTTTGTTATGTTGTGCAACTAGTTAGATACAATGGGATTGGTTTATATAAGTAACTCATACCTGATTTGAAGAATTGCTATCCCTACCCACGCAATCAATGATCGGTTAAATGTTATAGATGGTGTCGTTATTAACTGCTTATCATATAAGATAGAAGCTGAAATTTATTAAATAGGCGCAATTTGTCATTATTGTGCATTTAAAAGAAGTTTCCTGAATTTCCAGGATCATGATTTTAGCCTCGAAACTCATCCCTTACATAATCGATATTAAAATGAGGCATAGCTGTACAATGTAATAATATATATGTTGTCCATATAAACTAAACATTGCACCAAATGGCAAAGGAAATTCATCCAGTAGACCGGTTTCGTCATGTTCATAATTTGCAGCGGACGGGACTCGAAAGCGCGTATATTTGATTCAGAGTTTGGGATTCGATCGACTGCGCCACTCACAGTTTTAAGTCATTTACCAACTTAGGTTAACACTTCAAATCATAATAGATCCTAAATAGGTTCCAACTGAAGGAAAGGCTAGCCAAAGTCTGGTCAGTAGTTGATGGATTCCCAGTAAGAACATAACCAGTCTACTGCATGAATTGTGTTTTCTATCTGATAAAATATTTAGTTTATACTGACAGCATATATATAATAAAATTCCTGCGATTAGATTTCAATTGTATATGAATAAATATGAAAACAAGCAAAAACTAACCCAAAATATATATATGGCATTATTTTAAATGAAACATTGCGTAAGAAATAAAATTTTATTTATAAGCTAAAGCGGTTTATCTTTGTCTAATGAACAGTATATGCCAGATTTTGCACGATAGGCATTTGGTTTAGTATCCGGAGTCAACCAATAATTCAGCGGTGTTAGTTTGTTAAAGCTGAAATTTTAAAACGATTCTGAATAGGATTCATATTGTGGAAAGACTGGAAACTGAATTGTTTGTGCGATACGTGGCTTCAGTGGCGTGGTGAATGGTTTGTGAGGCTGAACTAAATGCTCTGGGTTCAAATCGCAGTCGCGGCAATTTTGGCAAATACTGGTGACAGTCAAATAAGAACGCAAACTTAACCAGGGCTTGTATGCAATCTTTAGGTTGTACCATCAACCCGAATGTAACCAGCTGGTTATATATTATTTCAATATGGAGCAATAATAACTGAGTATATATATAGGAGGATATATGAGATATATATATATATATATATAAGGAGTATATATATATATATATATATATGTAAATGAATTTATTACGTCAATGTTTCCAACAATGTTTAGCTAACTTTGCTTACTGCTTGTTGTAATTGTAATTAGTTTTTTTTATTTGATCTGCTTGTCTTCACCTAGATATTTGTTCACTAGTTGAATTCCGAGAAAGTTCCTCTTTTGTTGCCTAATAACGCTACATCTGTTCTAATTGTCACCTCTTCTTTATGTAAAGTTTTCCTAACTAATTAGTGCGAACTTTTTAATAAGAGAACGACGAGCCTTGAATACGATAGGTGATTGTGGCATTTTTTGGCAAATTAACCTCAAAGAATTAATGATGGGCATCTCTTTTAACTAAGTAGGTATTGCCTTGGCATATGCGAATGCATTCGTGCGTGTGTATGTGTCTGTGCGTGTTTGTGTGTGCGATATTTTATTTAGATATTATCCCCCATTAAATCTTCGCATTCAAAGTGATATGCCTATTTTGCAGTTTTAGTTTTGTCTCACAAATGTATGGCCTTATTATTGAGGGCTTGCATTCTTACATTTCCAGCGCCTATTCAGAAGAGCTATGGCTGGAAGCAATGGCTGCCTGCGGTCGAGCGGGTGACAAAATAATCACAACCGATGTTTACAGTGAACGATTGGCCGGAGAATTAGTTAATTACATCTCAAATAAGCTGAAGCTGCCGGTTGAAAAACTGCAGGAGGAGAACGGTCGGAGGTTCGTGAATTTTTTGGCGCGTTTTGGATATGATACCATGGTGCGTGTTTTGGGACGAAATCTGCAAGACTTCTTAAATGGTTTGGACAACCTACACGAGTATTTGCGATACACATTTCCAAAGCTGAAACCGCCATCTTTCTTTTGCATGAATGAAAGTCCTAGTGGTATAACATTGCAGTATCGCTCGCGAAGATCAGGATATGTGGATTACACTAAGGGATTAATATTTGGCATTGCAAAATCATTTTTCAACACAGAGTTAACCATATCTGTAAGTTTTCGTGATCTTTTTGCTTTTCACCTAATTTACTTTGGTTGGAAGAACATGGATTGTAATTATTGTAGTCGGGAATACATTTTCCTGTTGATTTGGTAAACTTTTAAGCATCTATGTGAAACAATATTTGTTAAAATTTTCTGGACTTGAACTATTTGCAAATATCATGATCACCTAAAAGTAAAACTAACCTCAGATTTAGATACTAACTAGCTAATGTATATGCAATTGTTTATTAGGTGTTGCGCACCTAGTAAAAATTAGTTCAAATATGATCAAAAGTATAAAGCAAAGTCAGCAAGAACTGAAGGTATAATCTAATGTGCAAATTCGTTTCGTGCTTACTCGCAACTCATCAGTAGGTGCCGCTTATATGCCCTTTACCCACTACACATTTGGAGTAGGAATGTGAGAAAATTGAACGATAAAATGTGACATCATAAGAAGTGGAGCTAACTTCTTACAAAGTCTTCGACAATGTGACTTCAAAATCATCTCATTTAATATGATATATACCGCGCCTGTGAAGGGTAACAACACTATTATTGCTGAGTCGTAATCTAATACCAACACAATGATTGCCGAACAGGTACATGGTACCAACACTATGACTGCCAAGTGGGTACATTATACCAACACAATGCGTTTCAAAGTTGCTAAATTTCGCGAAAATTGATATCTATAACGACTTCTGAAAACCTGTTACTTCAGCAAATCCACATACTTTGGCGTGACGTGTTTCTGCCTTACTACGTCATTAACAATCACATTGCAACTCACTTCAATATATCCAACTATCCAATTTTACGTAATATGTTTTGAATAGATATAATGCGGCCTTTTTCCCTTTCATTAATCTTACATGTGTTAAATTTAACCGGAGTTCCGGCCATTAAATTTGCACTGATCCTAGTGTGTCAGTAGTTTTCGCCACATTCATATAAATTATCGAAATAAACAATGACTAATTGTTTCAGCGGGACAATAATTATTGATGACAAGTTTGTCGACTTGAAAGACCCACAAGCCTAAGTTAAAAGAAATCCTGTCGTAGAATGGCAAACCGCTCTTCTGGTGTACATATTAATGTATTCCATAGTTTGGTTTTTTCAGAGCACGAATATAATCTGTTTAACAATATACAAGAAATATGTTCATAGTTGCTTATACACTTGAATGACTTCTTCTGTTTAGAAGAAAATCTCTGTCCTTTTACTGAATAACAACGTTTACTTTGTTTGGTTTCTATCGGATGCATAAATGCTGCAACCTATAGAGAATCAAGATGTATTTAAGATTTAGCAATATACAGCTTAAGAAAAATTACGAATTCCTAAAAGTTTGGGTGAATTCTTGAAGTAGTTAAGGTCAAAGTGTGCTTATACAACGCCTATCTAAAGTTGGTGCGTGAAGATTTCAACCAATACATTACTTAAAATATTTTCAATTTTATTTAATAATCATATCGTGAGAGATTTGATTGTCAATCTGATTTTCTTCAAATTGAAGTATTTTAATATTTTATTGCCTTACTTAAACGTCAACAAGCATTACTTTTTAAACTATTTTAACATTAACTACGAAAATAATTTGCAATACAGAAATGTTTATCAGATTTTTGTTTCAATTAACGCTTAATACTATTGAACGCCAAAATTATATGCTCCTATGCATGTCATTAGCCACCTTTTCAAACAATGCCCTATGGAAATATTGTTGGCATTTTTGTCATCAGAAGTGTTTCAACATTTTATCTTAGCAGTCGCAAGACACAGAAAAATAGCCGTCAGACGTACGAACTTGCTCATTTTGACGTTCTGTGTCTATCATTAGAGAATCACAGAATAATGACCAACAAGGATCAAACCCAAATGTTTTTTTAAGCTTCCGTTCCGCTTAGAGAAACACATTTAACTTGATCTGAGTCAAGTTCTATCATTGTACTTAAATAATTGGCATGGCTATTGGTTTAGAATGCTATTTGAAGGATGACATCTATAGTTTGTTAATTTCTGCCCCTTGGCTTACTGATTTGAGGTTCTCAGTCATATCGTCTACGTCCCCTATTACCGCAATCCATGCCTTTAAAAAATAAGAAAACTATTAATGTTTTAATTAGGCTTATGGATGAGATTTACGCTGGTATCGCCTGTCCGTCCACGATGAACGAGGTAGGTTCAAATCTCTTCTGAAGCAAAAACAACGTTAATGCGACCTGTTATCCTTGACTTACAAATTCAAACAACATCTCGTTGTTCAGTAATGACAGATTGTGGATGGTTAGTTGGAACTTTGGGTCTAAATGGATGCCATATGAGCTCCACCTAAAGGAAAAATAGACTAACCAGGTTACATAAGTTAGTATATAACTGAAATTTGTGTGCAGTGTAGTGTGCGGCAGGATGGCTCAGTGGTTAGAGCACCAGGTTCCAAAGCAGACGTGCCCAGGTTCGAGTCCTTTCCGCGGCAAATTCTGGCTAGTACATGATGAGTTCCCAATAAGGACGAAACCGGTCTACTGGATGAATTGCCTTTTCTACACTATTCAATTCTTAGTTTATACTGAAATATGTAAGTATTTAATGGGTCAGGTGTTTATATCAAGTCCGCAACCTTGATTATAATAACATCTCGTTGTAATGTAGGCACAGTTTTATTGCAAAATTTTATTGGATAAGGAGCAGGTCTGCAGGTGATCAAACAACCACAGTGTATTACAGTTAAATACTGTTTGTTGCGAAGAACTAATATATATGCAAGTATGTATTAGGTTTTGCGAACCTAGTAACAAATTAGTTCAGTTGTGACCAGAAGGATAAACCAAAGGCAGCATGAACGGAAGATATAATCTCATGCACATTCGTTTCGTGCTTACTGGCGACTCATCAGTAGGAGCCGGTATTACGCCCTTTAACCACTATATATTTGGTAATACCGGCTCCTACTGATGAGTCGCCAGTAAGCACGAAACGAATGTGCATGAGATTATACTTTCCGTTCATGCTGCCTTTGGTTTATCCTTCTGGTCACAACTGAACCACAGTGTATGTCATACTAACTCGCGCAACTCTACTTTTGGTCTCAAAATGCCCAAAACAAGCTCATTATACGTAAAAGCGAAAGTGGAAGAACTAAACAATATTTACAAGGAATATTCGAAAAATTATTTTGTGGGTTTAAAGCACAATATGTATTAGAGAAACTATCGGATACTTGAAATGTCAAAAATGAAAATATTCTTTAATTTTTATCCTATGAATTATGAAGTTAAGAAAAGTTATAAATGCGGCTTTTATACTCATTCGTCTCTCATTTATCGTACATGACTGTTTATGCTGACCGTACTATTTCTACAAATTCACGAACATAGCATCTTTTTCATTTTTGTCAGATACGTGTAGGTTATGCTATTAAACAGGTGGAAATTAAAACGACTTAAATAAAGTTTGCAAATTTAAGATAAACATGAATTCAATTTAATTTAACTGGTCAACACATTAATAAATTTACCTTCGGTCACACGCTGTGGCGCGTTTCATCTTCCTACGGTTACGATCAGAGCACGAAAGGAAGTTCACGAGGATCAAACTAGAATTGGAGATACAGCTCTCAATTCTAATAGTTTAACATACATCGAACTTGACTGGAAATATCAGTTGTTGAACATGTTTTCAGTTACGAATTTGACATTTCATCAGCTTTCGACACAAGTATAAGTAATAAAATTAAACAATCATTTATTGCGCGAGTACTAATAAAAATTATTTAACTAAGGTTTGAGGACTTGAGATAGACACCAATCCAATTTATTTAACCAGTCCAACAACATAGCATATTTTTTATATGCTTTTTGTTTCGTTCCTCGTAAATCAGTTTACTTCCGTGCTTTGATGATGACTATGGCGAGTAAAATAGAATGAGAAAATGTAGCCGGTTGTTGATTTTAAATTTTGTATAACTGGTCAAATAAAGTGCAATTAGTGTTCATCTCAACTTCACTAAATTGATTTAAATAATTGATATCCCATTGAATGATTTTTTAATTGTCTAACTTACATCATTGTGGCGAAAGCAGCGAAAATCTTACGTTAATTATAGCTTAGAAATATTGCAGTTCCCTTTTCCAGTCAATTAAAAAGTACCTAAAACTACTCATGTTGAAATCTGCATCCTCGATTTTCCATACTTTTGATCCACGCTAGCTAGTTTACCGTTATGCTTTGATGATTATCATGGAATGCCGATACGCGTCAGAAAATGTGACTGACGGTAGTTTGGTTATGTTGTGAGACAGGTTAAATAAAATGGGATTGATATTTATTTCGAGTTTGCAAACTTGAATTAAAGAATTGCTATGGCCACCTGCGCAATCAATGATTTTTTAAATTGTTTAACTTATTCACGTTTGGTGAAAGCTGCAGAAATTTTACGCTATTAACTACAAACACGTTTTTTCAGCCGATAGTTCCAGTCAAGTGCGATGTATATGAAGCTACTAAGGTTGAGAGCCGCATCTCTTACTTCTTATGGCTTATGCAGACATCTTGGTTTGATTCTCGTTAGTCCGCTTACTGTTGTGCTCCGATGGTAATCATAGGAGGTTGAGACTTCTTCAATATGTACGACTGACGGAAGTTTTTTATTTTGTGCATCTTGCTAAATAAATCAGGGTTGACGCTTTTATCAACTCCGTGCACTTTATTTACATTATTTTTATCACTCCTCGATGATTGTTTAATTGTTTAATTTACACGACTCTACAATGAGGTTTTTCTGGCAAGGCTAACCTATATCAATATGCATCTTGCTATGTTAGCTAAATGTTTTCGCCATTTATATTTTTTCATACCTTTCCAAATATTCTAGCCAGTTATTTTTAAATCGTGTCATTTAGTGTACAATAGTCCTTTAGTTAGATAGAGTTAAAACAAAAACACAGTGATTCTTATTCTTACTCTAAGATAGAATAAAGAAATTTGTATAGCAATTTAACATACCTTTAAGTTCTTCATTTTGTGTTACATGTTCAGAATGGCATGACCTGTTATTAACTATCGATTTGATAGTATAATGATGAAAATAACATGGCGATCTGAAAATGGAAAATTTTCAACATTATCTGTAAATCTATAACCAGGGAATTGAGCACACTATATTTACAGAAAGCATTTATTTATTATTTATATTACAGCATGGTTTGAATAATTTATCACTTTTCGAACTGTCTATATGACCAGTGTAAATTAGACCCCCGTATTTGTATTTAATTCGATAAAAAAGAAGGCCAAATTTTGCACAACTAATTATTATAAATAATGTATTAAAATAAATAATGAGGTCGATTTGAAGTTTACAAATAAATATCAATCAATAATATGTTCTAAAAAAATTGACACAATGAAACAAACTGAACAGGCTAAACTCGATTATAAAGATAACTTTCCGGAAGACCTCTCAGATATGCTTTTATTTATTGAAGATAAAAGCATTATATTATGCAGTCAAGAACTAAATTAATTTATTATAATAACTAATGGCCAGAAATTTTATTTTAAAGGGAAAAATTAAGCACTAAAATGTTCGCAAATAAAAATAGAAATTGAAGTAACTAAAACAGGGTAAAATCTGGCAATGCATGCGAGACTACTAGAGGTGTGAACCGCAGGTCTAATTTTGCTTTCCATGAATATGCATTGTCATTTGAACCTCACTAGTCAGTTTGACGTCGTAATCTGATGATGGTCGTCGAAGGTTGAAATGCGCCAGTACGTGTGAAGCACGGTCGTTTTTCTTTGTTGTTCGACGATTGGTTAAATACAATGGGATTGGTGCTTACTTCAAGCTCGCAAACTTGATTTAAAGAATTTTTACCACCATTCGTGTAATCAACGATTGTTTACATGATATGAACTATCCAGCAAACTGCTCGATTTGTGTTTATTTAGTGAACGAATAAGACAATCAAGATTTAAAATAATGAAAAAAAGGCCAATCCGAACAAGATAAACTCGTGGATGAAGAGAAGTATCCAGCAGGTTTTGTTAATTTTCAATAGATATGAAACTAAATAATTACATAAAATTGATTACTGTTAGTTAGTTTTGGCAATTGAATTATATTTATTTAATATAATTGGTGAAGAATATTAGCTTCTGTGGAAATATCTTTAAGGAAGATGAGGGTCGAATCAAAGCTCTCAATACAGTAACGTTGTATTGGAATTTAAAGGGGTTATTTTCATGTCATTGATGCGTGCATTTAAATATCCTACAAAGTTTAGAGCCACTGGGTACATTTTTGTCAAATTAATTATTATGATGATTAATCTTATTGCTATTAGTAACAATATTAATATGACTAGCATTAATATAAATATTCTATTTTCGTTTATATTAATGCTGCATATGAATTTTGTGGGGTATTGCAAACATTACTAAGCTTACAAATATTACCCCAGTACTAATCGTATATATTTACTTTTCACTTTCAATTTTGCGATGTTTAACTATTTTCATTTACTAACACGTTCTATGCTCCCTGTTTCATCCTCGAAGTAAAGAAAGTAATAAATAGATAAACTTGTGTTCCTCTTGTTTACGTAAATGATTGCCAAGTAAATTTTGTTAAATCGAAGTATACTTTGTCACGATTTTTTCGATGAATTTGCTTCCAATCGGAAAAATTATTTACTTAAATGCGTTGATCACATATTATCTCAGTATCACCTGGGCAACTTGTATGAATGTAGTATATATGGAAACGTTTAGCATAGATGATAACGGAATACTCGATTTTAACTCTTAACCTATTGTTTTCACTGAGAAATGAACCGCGAAACATTTGTGATTTTCTGAAATAAACTTTTTGAGCTTGAAGTAAACATCAATTCCATTTTATTTAACCAGTTGTCGAACAACATAGCAAAACTACCGTCAGTCTTAATTACTAACGCGTTTCGACCTTCTATGGTCGTCACCAAATTACGACGACAAACTGACTAGTGGGGATCAAATCTCAATATATATATATATATATATATATATATATATATGGAAATCAAGATTAAATTTTGCGGGCCGCGTATTTAATTTTAATTTCCATATATATTAATTGCAGTTTGATTCTCGCTAGTCAATTTGCCGTTGTACTCTGATGACGATCATGGAAGGTCGAAACGCGTCAGTACGTGTGACTGACGGTATTTTTGCTATGTTGTTTTACGACTGGTTAAATACAATGGGAGTAGTGTTTACTTCAAGCTCGAAAACTTCATTTCAAGAATTGTTACCACCACCCGCGCAGTGAATGATTGTTTATTTGTTAATTATATTGACAATCATGTATACAGCTTACTCATTCGCGGGCAGTGTTGCGGGTAGCTGAACGTTAATTAGCACTTTCAGTGTGTGTCTGAATTCGTGGCTTAGAGTTTTACTAATGTAAATTTTTCCAACTAGGAAATTGTCCGACAAAGGTCTATTTGACCGTTATTTTGGAGGATCATCCATATATATTATTAAATCATATTAAATCAAAAATTTTTAAAAAATTATTGGTGTCTGACAATGCATAATTCAAGTTACTAAATATAACAAGAACTTAAATTAATGGTGACAATGATCCAACAATAAATAAACTGGTAATCCAACAAATTCTAATGATAATATCCACGAGCTTAAAAGCATTAGTGCATGTATGAGCACAAAATTCATCATCAGCAAGAATCTTAAACGTAATAATTGATGGTTACCTAAGATAACTAACTTGGCTTATTAAATGATTGTGTTCATATGTTAATTTCGGCATATGTTAGATTCTTAAGTTTGTCATTTTTTATAAGTTTACAATATTTTGTTTCATTTCCTATTGACATTTAAATAAATGTGCAGTGAATGAAGTACAAATCGAACAAAAATTGTATATTTGCATTATCACTATAGTTACGAAATTCGATTAAATTTGCTTTGTTCACTTTGTAAAATTGACCACTTTTAAAATCCGCATAAAACGTACTTTGCTTAAATTAATGCACCAAAATGAAACAGATTGCCCTTACGTTCTTCAATAAATAATGCGTTTTAAATAATATTTTTCTGCATAATCTGGAATTGACGTTATTCTGCTCAAACTATATATGGGCGTGTATTTCTGTTTCAATTAGGCTCTTCCTACTTAAGCAAGAAACGATAGTTTCTGATAGACAAGCATATAAGGGCGAACTAGTACTTATTAGCTGATTATGTTAAATGAAAGCAATTCATAATGCTGAATGTATGCCCAGTGAAAGTTATGCGCTCCGACTCCTTTTTTAATATTAAATGTATTTAAATTTACGAAAATTACATATTTTTTTAAATTCGCGAATGAAAAGTTTGTGACAGGAAATGTATGGACTTTATCTCCTTGGTTTTCGGGATTTCATCGGCTCGAAATATCAAACATCATTGTGGAAGGAAGCAGTGAATGTGTGCTATGGAAAGGGGAAAAATATTTCGTACAACAAAAGTTACAGCGAAACATTATTGCCCCAAATAATTGATTTTGTGGCAAAAAAGCTAAATGTACATAAAGTTCTGTTTGAAGAGGAATTCGGAAGACATTTTGTAAAATTCCTTTTAAAAAGCTTCTGTGGAACTATGGTGAAAGTGCTGGGACGGAATATTTACGAATTTTTAAACGGTTTGGACAACCTTCATGAACATATGCGCCCAAATTTCCCCAAAATGACTCCGCCCTCGTTTGTTTGTTTGAATGAAAACGCTGGTGGAATAACTCTGCGTTACAGCTCTCGGAGATCCACGATGATATATTTTGTGAATGGACTTATTAGGGAAATAGCTCAGGAACTATACCAAATAGACTTGACTATCCGGGTAAGCTTACAATTTTCCCATTCGTTTTAATTGTGCGTTTTAATGGGTTTTTATTATTAAGGAAATTTTGTGATATGCGCAAAGATACCGCAAATTTAGTTTTTTATTTTAAATTAATGGAATCAGAATAGGCAATGAAACTAGCAACTGTTTTAAAATTAAGCATAATTGCACAAATCCTGAAAGAAAGACAATTCAATAAAATATTGACGCGTAAGTTCTAATAAAATCATTGTCTGTATGGCCTGTATAAGTTTTGGAGCGATGCTGGAAAACTTTATTAACTTACATTTGAGTAATTGCTCCACAATAGAAAGCGAAGAGGATGGTAATCTTGTACTTCTCGATGTGCTTGTAAAACTTGTGCTGGAGGGTAAATTTCGCAGATGTGTTTTCTACAAGACAACGTGGGCGATGCTTCACTTGCATTTTAAAGGTTATTACCCTGTGAGCTGGAAGAAAGTTTTAGTGTGCAGTTCGAATTGAACAGTTTGAGTTAAAAATATCCGTGGCAGGGAAGAATTTGAGGGCTTTACCGAGATCGCAACAATAAACCACTTCTATTGTGCATATAAAATAATTTTCTTTTTGTATTTCACTTATACTGTTAGCTTCATCGAGACTCCATTATTAATGAAGTTGGAATTTCGCACTGTGCTAAATTAATATAGCATTTGTCCCGCTCTAATTTATTGAAGTGTCTCGTTAAGGATTGTTTAGAACATAATTTAGATTAACATTGCCGGAATCTTCTAGGCCCAATGCGTTGGAGTTTCTCTCTTTGCCTACATTTACGAATGGTAGGGTTGGCCGTTAATCATGTTTAATTTGTAGCAATCGAGGATACTGACTCAAGAATACCACTTTCGATGTGAAATTTCGTAAACTTAACTTAACATACTGGCGTAATTAATATTTTTGGTAAATTTTCTGCTTATAATTTTGAGCGAATCTTCTAAATTATATTGACTTCGGCAGTCTGGTAATGAAGGGCTGTTTTATTTTAGTTGTATCCTTTTATTATGTACTATATAGATGTTGCTCAAACCACCATTTCCAAAATTTAGGTTAAGTTCCCGGTATTTTACCCTTTTCCTTACAAAATGGTCCCGTGTCAAAAACTCTTTACCGATTTCATTCGACATTGGTCCAGCATATCCTCTACAGTTATGTCATTTAAGACGGCCATTCAATTTCCTTTTTTTCTGCTTGAGACATCTACAAGATTAGAATATTTTATTAATATACTGAATTCACAAATGACAAATTACAGCTGGCGCGATGAGATTAAAATTCGAAAAATCTATTTCCATGCTTAAGCAGAATAGTTACGTCGCATCTTATAATCTAATATGTGATCACTGTATACGAATTACATTCTTTCTCCAGTGTAACTGTACATTGCCGTCAGTATGACGTCTTTGCATAGTATGGCTGATAATTGACACCTGTAATCAGAGGCAACGCGTAATGGCATAGAGAAAGCGACTGGCATAGGTTAACTTTTGACTACATCGGAGTTATGCGTTCAAAAGGATAATTATAGGTTAAATTGGACTCGATTTCAGCCAAATAATACATTTAAAATAAATTTTCAATGTGCACCGATTTATCGTGGATTTATTCAACGTAAGGTTGGTCCTATCTCTGATTCACGTTAAACTTAAGTAGAAGGTCTTTGCGCTTCTCCATTGAGTCATTATGTCTTAAAACCTATTAGAGTGACTAATAGGTATTTGTTCGTCAATTTCCATGAAATCACACTCTTTGCGGTAATATCAGTTGATATATCAAACCAAATTTTCCTTTTAATTATATTTAATATGTATGAAGTTTTATGGCGATATAAATAATCACAGTTATACAGAACCCTTCACAAAATTGTCTGCCCATAGAAAAGTGTTAAAACCAAAGTATGTATTTTGTTATACACTTCAATTTAGATGATTATGCCTAATAGGCTAGGCACCTAAGGCGTATTATATGCATTTGGTAGCTCCAATAAAACTTTCAGAGAACAAGCTTAAAGTTACGGTTTGAAGCCTTTCAATATTGATTAGGAAATGGTCCGTAGCCATAGGAATTTACGGACTGATGGCTTGGAGGCACTAATTAGACAGCCCTGTATTTATAGCAGGAAACGTGTCAGGCCTAATGATATACAACCGTTATCCCTTTTCGTGTGAGGCCTCGAGTTTTATTTGACTGCGCAGTAACATTTATTGTTAAATAAGTAATAACGAAGTGATAGCAAGCGCGCCAGATGCAAAGTGTAGTCTCCGGCTGATGAAATCAACTTTAGCTCCTCGCGTCTGGGCAGATAGCACTCGTCATCCTTGGTTAGCAGACTACTTTAGATAAGGAAAATTCCGAAAGCAAAACAATCCTGCTAGAATTGGGCGACCCCGAATTCATTTCCATCCACATTTAATCATAAACAATAAGAACTATAGTAAATCCATACTGCATCGTCCGTGACGTAGGATAGAAGGGGTCGCCTTATCTGTTGAATCATGCTGAATAGATTTGCGAAATCAGACTTCTGCCGATACCCTCATTTCCGATTTCACTTCATTTTATTAGCTTTTTTTCTCGATCTAATAATAACGCTCTTTTAAATGTAATGAATATGGTGCATGTTGATCAAATCACTGAGCTCAATGTCGAGTTATAAAATATCGAAAATAGTTCAGGTAACCTGCCTAGTATTATACCTAAATTGGCTTCTCATGCCAGCACATGTAATGAGTGAATATTAAGACAAATTGTCAACAAGAAGCTCTCGCATTTACGTTGTAACAATTGGGCATAAATATATATTACTTTTTGGAAACTAGAATGAAGTATCCTACCAGCATTACAAAACTGGTTGAACCGACATTATCAATATGTTATTGGCTTTGAATCTTTGGCACTACGGACTTTTCTCAAGCCAGAAAAAAAGTTGTCGGTATTTTCCTTAGCTCACAATTTGAAGCTAGTTTAACTGAATGGATTCCTATAAACAGTTGAATTTTTGCAGCACACTTAACAACCTTTATTCATATCAATGCTAGAGACTTAATTTGACGACACCAGTTCGATGTTTCAGTAAAAACGATAAAAATGACGCTTTTTACTCCGACTTAAGCTCTTTATTAAGTAGAACAAGACGTTCAGATATAGTCGCGTTTATGAATGACATTCATGTTCAATTTAGGTGCTTATAATTGACTATCCCAAACTGAAGACATATTGGAAGTGGTAGCGCCACAATGTGTCCTCCAGACCGCGGACAACTCTGATCTCAAATGGATCATGTAACAATTAAATAAAAATTGCGTGGTTTTATTCTGGAATGTCGCTCGTTTTGGAACACGTATGTCGGTTGGAAACATGCCCTTATACGTTGCAGATCTTATTAAAAGTTTTCGGAATACTAATTAAGAGTAAATCAAAAATTGATGTTAGCAAACTCGGATAGCTGTCATTCAATCTATGAAGCTTAAATGAAATCGATGCAATCTGGTCTTGATAAGGAAAAATTGAACTTAATGTTGATAAAGGTAATATCCGTTATGGACAGTGCAGATACCACTGTGTATAGCATTTATGGCTCCCGTAGAATAAGTCATTGCATGTCAGGTATTTTTTTAAATATTCTCAAAACAACATAAAATTCCCCCTAGTTCAGCTTATAGTAATACTCGTCGAATTATAAGACGCCAACTTAAGCACAGCCTAAAAGTCGATCTTGAGTTCTTATGGACCAGAAAGACTGAGAAAACTGAAGTGGCGTTCGCATAAGTTAACAGTCGTTGTCTGTTCAAACTTATTAGTGTAACAGATCCGGGAAGATTGAACGTTAGCATAACAATAAATGATTGCAATATTAATATGATAATTGATAAATTCGTAGTCTTGTTAGACACAGCAATGATTAAATTTCCTAGACATCTACATCAGTTCCGATTCCTGAATTTATTTCTGTATCAACAATGTTGAATGCTAATTTTGAACACCAATCAGATTTAAAAGTAGGCAACGCCCTCTAGTCTCTTAAACAACAAAAAGCTGCAGGACACGACGGGCTGAATCCGTAATTAAGGGTGGTGGCGAGATAATTTGTAATCTTTTTCGTACTATATGAATAAATAGACCATGACAATGTTAGGTGCAAGTCGATCATCGTTCTTATAATCAATAAGTATAATCGGATTTCGTGCGATAATCATCGTTTTATTAGCCTGACTCTCGTCATATCTACGTTATTCGCTTCATTTAACTTACGCCGTCTCGGCGCTTCGTGAGAATCAAACTCAAGAGAACACCAAGCCGAATGCCAAAATGGATGTGAATTTATGGAAAATATTTTTACCTAAATACAATTAATTAGAAGCGATATGTATACAGCCGTCCAACCATAATCGTCCTCCTATACTTCAAGGGTGATTTTGTTTCGATGGGTTCAACGTTCTATTCGATATTCTGTCGAATTGTGGTGGGCCCGCCAAATTTGTAAACTTTAAACGTGGTCTCTTCATTGATAATTATGATCGCGTTATGGTCCACAACGAATTATCACACAACTTTACCGGCAGTTGTGTTCGTCAAGACTTTCCACTTCCTTCTTTTTGTTTAAATATGTAATAGATGCTATTCCATACGTTAAGGAAGCTGGTGTTGGCATTTTCCCAGACGGTAGATTAGTCAATCTTGGCAATGCAGACTATATCGTACTATTATTGAACAATCGAAAATCTGTTCAGACCACCTTGAATAGATTAGTTGTCGTTGTCCCATCTTTCGGCATGGAAGTTGTACAGTGCAAATGTAAGATATTTTTACCGGATCACCAAACACTCGCTTCAACTCTGCAACTGCAGATTGCAGATCTTGTCATAGTTTACAGGTCTACATACCTTGGAAGTTCTATCAATAACTCAGGCAATATGTCTGATGAGGCGAGTATTTCACTCTGACTTAAAGTTCGTGTTTACAATGCATCTGTACGCGCAGTTTTATTATACGCTAGTGAGACTTTGCCCCTTAGGGGTGGTGATTTTAGATGCTTAAAGACATTCAACCATCGTTGTTTGCAAATAATAGCACATGTAGGATACCAACAATGAATAACCAACGCTGACATATGACCACGAATTTTTGGATCGGCCAACAATACTCCTCTTTACAAAAACAAATACGTCTTCATGAACTACGTAGGCTTGATCACATTTTGCGTATGCCACCAATTCGATTATCAGGTGGAGCACTGTTCTCTCACTCTACGTAAAATTGGAGTAATAATCAAGGTAGATAGATTTTGACATGACAAAAATTATTAAAGTCAATTACATCCAAATTGGGTAGTGTAGGACCCACTCGTCTGCCAGGATGAGGTCCGCGTGCGCGTCATAGTTCTTATTTGGGATCCCTGTACGATCTTGCTGCAGATTTCTAGGAGAATCATCTTCTTAACTTTATTTTCTTAGTTAGACAGAGTTCGCTGCCAAGTTTGTTTGTGTTAATGACATGGTACAATTAAATTAACAAGGAAGACGTATTGTCGATTTTCCTTGCCTTTAAAGCTGATATGACCATAATAATGTTTTTGTAGAGATTTAGTTTTCCTCACTTATGTGTGTTGCTTAGGTAAATAAATACATAGTAACTAGATTCATCCCTCATAAATCTCTCTCGTTTAATAACTTGTGCGCAAAAAATATTAACTTTTTCATTATAATTATTTTTTTCAAATTTTTCTTGTTTTTAACAATAATAATGATCAAGGAAGGTCGAAACGCGTCAGTGCGTTGCGGCTGGCGGTAGTTTTGTTATGTTGTTCGACGACTGGTTAAATACAATGGGATTGGTGCTTACTTCAAGCTCGCAAACTTTATTAAAAGAATTGTTACCAACACGCGCGCAAACAATTATTGTTAAATTGTATTGCCTATATATGTATATGTGGCGAAAGTACAAATAGTTAATGTTCGTGACTACATAGAAATTCAGCAGCCGACATTTCCAGTCAAGTTCAATGTATGCGAGACTGCTAGAGGTGAGAGCCGTATATCTAAATTTGATTTACATATATATTCAATGCGGTTGATCCTCGATAGTCAGTTTGCGGTCGTACTCTGATGATGATCATGCAAGGTCGAAACGCTTCAGTGCGTTGCGACTGACGGTAGTTTTGTTATGTTGTTCGACGACTGGTTAAATACAATGGGATTGGTTTTTACTTCAAGCTCGCTAACTTGATTTAAAGAATTTTCTTTTTTTTGTTATTTTTTATGATTATTTGGCAGTGAAGCATTAGTTACTAATGACTTTGTATTGCTGTGCATGGTGAAGACGATGAAGATGATATGTAGAATGCATTTAAACGGCAAAATAGTCCTTGTTCATCCTCCAGGATGATGTCCATATGTGCATTTCAGTTCTTGGCTGGAACCGTTGAGCGATGTGGAGTCAATCCGAGCTCAGTGACGACCTTATTGCAGATTTCTTCTAGAATCACATTAGAATTAGCTTTTTAGTGCGGTAGAGTTAAGTGCGAAATGTGGTCGTACTTTATGAAGCAATACAATAAAAAACGAAAGGACGCTGTACTTCTGGTGTCGCCTAACCTTCAGGCTACCTTGGCCGCAATGGTCTGTGTAGTGGTTTAGATTGTCTCATGTCTGTGTGTTAAATTATTATGCATCTCACTCTGCGTTAGACCACCACATTCATAAATCATTCGCCATTACCTTTTTATAAAAAACGTTTTTTGTCTTTATTTGTAAGCCATGTATATGATTAGGTGACCTATAGTTGTTTTGATATTGCTAGGATGCTTATAGCAAACATGATTTCCATGTGATAAAGTATCGCAGGAGTTCTCAAAATTCCACGTGAACAATGTGAGTGCTAAAAATTTGAGTTATGTGGTACGCATTACTGCGTGGTTCTAGCTTGCGATATTTTGACAATATAGTATTGCAGTTCTCTACAAATTTTTATTATTATTATTGAGATTACGGGAGTATCTCAAATTTTCTTCAGGCAATTATCGTGGATTTATGTATTAGGTGTTGCGAACCTAGTAACACATTAGTTCAGTTGTGACCAAGTTCGCAACACCTAATACATACTTGCATTTATATTAGTTCTCCGCAACAAACAGTACTTAATTATCGTGGATATTTGTTTTCAAGGATTTAAATTCTGTTCTATTCTCTGAGCAATCATTGAAACGGTGAGCACACACACATTGTTATAAAAAATGGAATGTAATAAATTTTGTTTTAACATAATGGCTAACAGCGATAAATGCGAGGATACAAAGCGATTAACCGAAGGACTTAAGAAATGTAGTTTAAGAGCAAGTTCTGAGGAATTAGATGATCATTCAGTTTATATGGATTATCTGAACTTGGCATCTCAGAGGCTTTCCTATGGCAGTGACCAAAAGGCCTCTACATTGAACTTTTAACTGATTTTGTTTGCTCCCTTTAATGAATACATCACAAGAGGTGGTTCTGTACTAATATAAGTAGGCAGCACAAAAGACGATTAAATAATACAAGTAGCTCTCTTCGTGCACACATGTCCTTTTACAACACATAACCAACAGTAATACATTTTTTTAAAATTAGACCAAGGTTGCGATCTTGATATAAGCGCTAATCTCATTACTTATAAAGGGATTTTTGTTTATGTCAAGGTTGAAACCCTGAATTGGATCATTTTTATTATCACCCGCGTAACCAATGATCGTTTAAATTTACAATAAATGAATTTACTATCATCATTTAACTAGTAACATTATTCAATACACACATATAGGTAAATTATAAGTATACATAAATCTATGAGGGCCTATACCTATATACCTATATATAGTTAAATACATGCGTATCGAGGTTGCATGACTTAACTAAGAGTACCAGATAAACATAGTTATAAAGTCTGTTGATTCATATGGTTTAGACCAATTTGCTTAACTATATACTATATACTATATACTTAACTAAGAGTACCAGATAAACATAGTTATAAAGTCTGCTGATCCATATTGTTTAGACCAATATACCTGTATATAGTTAAATACTTGCGTATCGAGGTTGCATGAATTAACTAAGAGTACCAGATAAACATAGTTATAAAGTCTGTTGATCCATAGTGTTTTGACGAGTTATTTTATTAATTAATTAATGTTAAGATTACATAAACATTCATACCAAACAAAACTATTTATTATAAATATAGCTACTAAGTCTATATATGTTAAACAATAAAAGATCATTTGTAGGCGTAATGAATTTCTTTAAATTATTAAGACGCTTTCTTCAGCTAATGAACCTTCTTGTGCATATCTGAGCCCATATCTAACCTATCTCTCAGCAACTAACTTAAAATTATAACAAAAAAGTTATTTTTTTATTCTTAGATAAATGGAATTGTTGATATTAGATCACAGTGTTCTAATACATACTCGAGTATGTTGAACTTGCTAACGATGAATGGAACTGAGGAACTGAAAGTTATTAGAGAAATTAAGATGTGCATTGAAATAATGAAGACCTTTGGAATGATAGAGTAAGAAAAAAGGAGAAAGAGATAAATACATAGTCGAAGTAATCACAAAAAAGTCACTTGCTTAAATGGATACTTCCAGCTTAAAATTCAGTAGAATTCAAAATGATTACTTACAAAGCAAAATAATGGTTAATTGAAGTCCAATACAATAAAAAATTGCAAACAATTTCGATAAAATGCTCAAAGTTGTACATAAAGTGTAATAAAAATGAAAGAATAAGGCAGAATACATTAGCTATTTTAGCAAATGTTTAACCTTTTCCCAGAATATTTTATTGGTCCGGTTCATCCGGTCTTTTTTATCTGCTGCTAGACAATGCCTCCTTGAAAATTGGGTCTAGTGATTTCTCAACTTCTGATACAATTACCAAATTACTCCTCGATTATATTTCAATTGATTTTGCGATTAAACCAGTCAAACTAATGCGGTTACATATGGAGATATGTCTGCAGCCTTAAATATCTATTCGAGCGCCACTTAATTTTGAGTGCATAACCAAGTCCGAATTATGGAATTATAATTGATCCTGAGGGAAATTTTACGACATAATATTAGTCTAGTGTATGCGAAGTTTGAAAAATAGTATCCAACAACACTCGTAAAATGGAGATTATGGCAATAAATTGCTGTATGGATATGTTCTAACTCAATTCGACTCTGTGTTCTAGCGGGATGTGATTCTACGAATTTTAACTAGGATAAACATTAATCCTAAATGTAGCTTCCTTGCGATGTTTTGCCATAAATGAATTATTGGCTATTAGCAGAAGAAAATTTATTTTGAAAATACCCGCACACATACACAAAAACGCACTCACTCTCTCTCTCTCTCACCCATATATATATATATATATATATTTATACGCGATGTCCATCCCTTTTAATTTACCCCAGTATTCTTATAATTAGGAAAAAAATAACAGTGCGCGGGATAAAGCCATTTATTTCTTGAATACTAATCATCTCTTGTACAATCATATATATTTATACATTTTGGGTTTTCAATTGATTATGCTAGTGGTAACATATCTGACTCGTTTTTACAACAACAAGCACCTGACCTTAATATTCAAAAGTTTCATCAACATGATATACTTATCGACTGGCCAAGAATAACAAAATTCAACAACAATCTACTAGTATCCAGCCAAGAACAAACAGGCCCTCGACTAGAATCAACAAACGTACAATCAGATTGGCAACAAACTGAAGTGGAAATAACAGAGGCGCATACGATGACAGAAGTCTCCAAACAATGTGAGCGTTTAACACTGAAATCAACACTGGCGTTGTTACCACGTGAAAACTTTGCGCAACGAGGTGAAACGATCAACTATACTGGGAAAAATAGCACTTGTATATGTAACAGTGAACGATGCGCACAAATGGTTAATTCTCAAGCTATCAAAACAATAATGACAAGATCTCAGACATCACTTCGCAATACTACGAGAATGACCTATACATGCAAACACGCATACACACAAACACAAACGCATACACACTCACCAACTATTCAAAACAAGAAACAGCAGTAAAAACGAGTCAGATTTGTTACCAGTAGCATAATCAATTGAAAACCAAAAATGTATAAATATACAAGTATGTATTAGGTTTTACCCATTGTTATTAGACCAGGCGGATAAATTGCAGATGAACGTGTAGCATCTGATGTAATATTTAAAGAAAGCATTATGACTTCATCAGATGAAGTAATCCATTTGAGTATATTTGTAGAAGAATGGAATAGGACGGTACAATCTCCTAGACGAATGTGTACCGCCCCATTATTCCACATTCTTCTACCAAATATATAGTGGTTAAAGGGCGTAATACCGGCTCCTACAGATGAGTCGCCAGTCAGCACGAAAGGAATATGCATATGATTATACTTTCCGTTCATGCTGCCTTTGGTTTATCCTTCTGCTCACAACTGAATCAATTTGTTACTAGGTTCGCAAAACCTAATACATACTTGCATATATATTAGTTCTTCGCAACAAACAGTATTTAACTGTAATATATTGAATCGAATGATGTCATGCTTACCGCGAAATGTGATAACTGATATCGATGAAGGCCACAGTGTATGGTTTAACTGAAGTAACAGGTGTTCGGAAATTGTTGTAATTCTCAATTTGGGTGAACTTAGCATAAATTTATATCCATCAGGTTGGTATCATGTACCGACTCGGAAACCATAGTGTTAGTATCCGGTACTCATCGATTTCAAAAAAAGGTATCAGTTACCAACACAATGGCCATAGTGTTAGTATCCTTTACAGACTCCGTATATATATTATAAAGTGTGAGTTAGCATTGAAGTCGTATTGTCGTTGACTTCAGATTATGTTAGCTTCACTATTACAGGCTTACACATTCGTCATATAGTGTGAGTTGGCATTGAAGTCGTATTGTCGTTGACTTCAGATTATGTTAGCTTCACTATTACAGGTTTACACATTCGTCTAGGAGATTGTACCGTCCCATTATTCCACATTCTTCTACCAAATATATAGTGGTTAAAGGGCGTAATACCGGCTCCTACTGATGAGTCGCCAGTCAGCACGAAACGAATGTGCATGAGATTATACTTTCCGTTCATGCTGCCTTTGGTTTATCCTTCTGGTCACAACTGAACTAATTTGTTACTAGTTTCGCAAAACCTAATACATACTTGCATATATATTAGGTCTTCGCAACAAACAGTATTTAAATGTATAAATATGTATGATTGTATAAGAGATGATTAGTATTCACGAAATAAATGGCCTTTATCCACTTTGTTATTTGTGTTTTCCTAATTATAAGATCATGTTAAACGACAATATTTGTAATATATACAGTTTTCAAATATGTGAAAATTTTATTTAAAAAATATAACATTGGATATATTGTAGAAGCAAATCTTTTAATCTTTCAACTGATTTATTTTTGAAATGAAAAGTTAAATATTTTGGTATAAATAGAAAAAACTGCACACAATAATAATAGTAGTTGTAACATTATTGATAAAACTGAGACTATCAATTTGACTAGGCTTTACCATTTGTTAATTCAAGGAAAGTTTAGGCATTTAAGACACAACTAAACAGGCAAATTGAAACACGGTAGCCAGACTGGAAGCTTTACCATAGACACACTAATTGAGTATTCATTTGGATATGTTGTATTAATGAAACATTCTCCGACGCATGAATTAGCCAAATTTATGTCTAGACTAATTAAGCCAGTAAGGAGTCATTTATCTGAGTACAGCTTAAAGGATTCTTTTGAATTTGCTAAACATGTGGAACAATTGAATGTTTGACAAATATTTCATTGTCCCCATGAAGGAAAGAAATGAGTTGATGTGACAGTATTTGAGTTGGACTATCAACAATTTTAACTCAATAAAGCAGAGTTAGCAAGATGACTTTAATTGAATTTCATCGGTACTGAGTTCATTTCCAATGTCCAACCACACACGAAAATAAATGGTCTAGGGAAGGGTTTTTTTTTTATTGAAATTTTGGAAAATATATTCATATGCATGATGAAACAAAAAAACCCTGAACAATTGAGTGGAACGAAATTTTTCAACCCTTATATTAATGTTATCTTTTTAGTATGTGAAAGTTGTGAGTATGCTGATTGACTCAATTACTTTCAAATGAATGGTAAGTGAATATTCGCATTACATTTTATAATGAGGATAACGTCATTTTGATGCTCCTCGACGTGCAGCTATGATGTAGATGTGATGGCATATTGTACAGTCCAATCCTCCACAAAATATCGTTGACATCACAGTATTTATATTTAGACAGCTACGACAAAAAAATTCAATTAGATATTGTGCATATTTTCAGTTGCTTGTTTTCAGACTGTTTGTATGCTGTGTGTAATATTACTAACCACATTTTTTATTAGGTGAAAACCTAATAATGGAATAAAATTATTTGTGAATGTTTGCATATCAGGTATCATCATAATCATGTCCAGCCATACAGTCAAAAGTGACTAATGTTTCACTGCCATATAGCCATAAGGTGCGAAAAAAGTATATAAATGAACTTAGACAAATTATTGTTGAGATTTACGCGAGAGAGAGAGAGAGAGAGAGAGAGAGAGAGAGAGAGAGAGAGAGAGAGAGACAGAGACAGAGAGACAGAGAGACAGAGAGAGAGACAGAGAGACAGAGAGAGAGAGAGAGAGAGAGAGAGAGAGAGAGAGAGAGAGAGAGAGAGAGAGAGAGAGAGAGCAGGAGGAGAGAGAGAGAGAGAGAGAGAGAGAGAGAGAGAGAGAGAGAGAGAGAGAGAGAGAGAGAGAGAGAGAGAGAGAGAGAGAGAGAGAGAGAGAGAGAGAGAGAGAGAGAGAGAGAGAGAGAGAGAGAGAGAGAGAGAGAGAGAGAGGAGAGAGAGAGTAGAGTGAGAGGAGGAGAGAAGGAAAACCTTGCTACTATGAGTAAATTTATCAGGATAACTCACAGAAATGAGGCAAACTAAACCTCCTCACAACACCATTATGGCAATGTTAACATTCGGGCAAGGCGACATCAGCAATAAATCTTCCTTGCGGATTTCACTGTATCACGTCATAAACAAACCAACCCTTGCGGCTAACTTTTCCCTACTAAGAAAAGAAAGTCACGAAGATGATTCTACCAGACATCTGCAACAAGATCGCCACTGAGCTCGATTCGATGCCATGTCGTTAACGGTTTCTAACCAAGAACTGATGCGCACTAGGATCCCATCCTGGCAGACGAGTGTGTCCTATACTACCCAATTTAGATGTAAGTGACTTCAATTGTTTCTGCCATGTCAAAATCTGCCCACCTTGTTTCTTACGCCAATTTGGTGCTAGATGAGAGAACAGAGCTGTACTGGGCAATCGAAATGAGGGCATACGCAAAACGTGACCGAGTCAACGAAGTTGATGGAGCCTTATGTGTTTTTCTAACTACGTGCACTAATTGTCAGATCGAAAAATACGTCTACGGATGTCAACGTTAGTTTTTCGTTTTTGTAACCTAAATGTGCTATGCTACTCAAACAACGGTGATCGAATGCCTGAAAGCGTCTCAAATCACCAACTCTAAGAGGCCAAGTTTCACTAGCGTATAGTAAGACTGCGCGTACATATGCATTGTAAACACGACCTTTAGGTAAAGTGAAATATTCGCGTTTCTCCATAAATGACGAAGGTTCAAGAAAGCTACTCTAGCTTTCACGATTCGTATTCTCACCTCGTCGGACATATTGTCTACGTTATTGATAGAGCTCCCAAGATATGTAAACCTGTCGACTATGTCTAGATCTTCATTCTGCAGTCGCAACGTTGGAGTAAGTGGTGGGTGATCCTGTAACAGTATCTTACATTTAGAGGGTGCGAATTTCATACCGAAAGATGGAACAACGTCTGTTAATCTATTCAAGGTGGCCTGGGCAGCATCCCGATTGTCGAATAATAGTACGATATCGTCCGCATAGTCAAGATCGACTAGTTTATCGCACGGAAGAACTTCAATTCCAGCATCCTGAATGTGTGGGAGAGTGTTGTTCAAGTCTAGAAAGACGGCTATTGTAGGACGGTGATATAAATGTCTCTGTTCAAGAACTTGCCTTATTGTAAAAATATTATCTATACAACCTCGTCCTGCGCGGAATCCGGCCTGTTCTTCTCTTGTATGTGATTCACGTGAAGCGCTAAGACGACGTAGGATAATCGAAGCAAATAACCTTGATACGACCGGAGTCAAACTTATACCACGATGGTTATCGCACGAATTACGATTGCCTTTTTTGAAGATTGGAATGATGGTCGACTCATTTCAGTCAAGTGGTACGGTTTCCTCATTCCATATAGTATGAAAAAGTTTGGTCAACGCTCCTGAAATTATATCGCCACCATCCTTAAACAGTCCTGGAAGGAAATCATCGGGACCTGCGCCTTTGCGGCGTTTAAGAGATAGGATTGCATCGCGTATTTCTAACTCGGATGGTTCTTCTGGATTAATATTCCACACTGTTGATACAGACATGCTATCGGGAATCGGAACTGACGCGGGTGGCCAAGAAAATTGATCTTTAAAGTATTCAGCCCACCTGTTAAGACGACTTAATTTATCGGTTATTAAATCGTTGTTACTATCATTTATAGTTTCACTAACTTTTAATTTTCTCGGACCTGCTGCGCGAATAAGTTGGAACAAACAGCGGTTATTACCTGATGCGTAAGCTACTTCCATTTTTTCAGCCTTTCTGGTCAAAAAGTTTTTGAGATCGACTTTTAGACTGCGCCTCAGTTGGCGTCTTATATTGCGACGGGTATTATTATGAGTCGAGCCAGTTGGAATTAAGCGCCTTATTTCGAGTATCTCCATAGATTTTACAGACCGAATGATTATTTCTACGGAGGCTTGCGATGCCACATACAGTAGTACCTGCATTGTGCATAGTGGAACTTATCTTGAACCAAAGTATATTCGGATTTTCGCTATCCAAACAAGTTATATTAGCCTTTAGAATATTTTCATAATTTTGTCGGAAGGACGGTTGTTCGAATTTGCCTAAATCAATTTGGTGTTTATTCTTAATTATTTTCCCGGAAAATTTTAGTGCGAATCTACAACGGATTAGTGCATGGTCCGAGTCGACATAAGTGTTCCAAAACGAACGACAATCCTGGATGCAACCACGTCATCCATAACTAATTGTTACATGATCTATTTGAGTCCACAGTTGTCCGAGTGCTGGAGGATGCCATGTAGCACAGCGTCTAACACTACGTCTGAAGTTTGTACTACTTATATATAGTCTATGTTCAGCGCAGCTCTCCAAAGGTCGTTCACCATTATCGTTGCGTGTCGAGTTTAAAGTGTATCTTCCACCAAATTGAAATTCTGTGTTACTTAAGCGCCCAACTTGAGCATTCATGTCACCCATGACCAGGACTATATCCGAACTTCGTTCTTTACTTAGTAAAGAGCTTAATTAGGAGTAAAATCGTCCTTGCTTTCATCTGTGCTGCAATCGGTAGGAGCATGATAACGGTCTTTTGCTTTGATTTTAGTAGATGTATTTAAACGTGCCGCACACAATCGACTATTTAAAGGAATCCATTCAATTAAGCAAGCTTCAGCTCGTGCTCTGAGGGCCCTACCAACGCCTCATTTACGGGCTTGAGAGAACTCTGTGGAACCAGATGTTCGAAGCCAATAACGCGTCGATAGGTGTGGTACAAGCATTTCTGTAATGCAGGTGGGATCCTGTATTCTGGTTTCAGATACGCAACATATGTCGATTTCTAATTTATCCAACGTACGAGCAAGAGATTCGTGTTGTCCAAGTTCATCTTTTTCAGGTAGGAAACTGGTGTATATTCATTTACTATATCAATGTGGTAGTAATTCAAACTTCGAAAAGAAGGATTGCGTTTTGCATTGACCTTCTCATACTTTGCAGTTGACTTAGGATTTATTACGTCCATACTTAAATTCCCTTTACCTAGCATAATGGGCAAACTTCTCTGAAATATATATCCAATGTAATTCACAATTGGAATTTTGTCTGTGGTCAAACCTTTTTGGGTATATGCAGCACAGGCATATTGCTCTGCAAGTAGTGTACAGCTATTATTTGCCTTAAGGGCGCCAATTTTGGCAATATTTACACAAATGTCGCCTTGTGTAAGATTTAGCAAACAAAACGGACCAAGCCACTTAATATTTCTTCTCAGACATTTAGATTAATTGCTTAGTATAAGTCTCAGCGCCAGCAATCGTTAAATAACATTTTCAGTGCTAAAGCTATTGTTAGCTAAGAATCTGGTCCTCCATTGGTCTATTCTACAAGATGAAACTGACTTTTATAATCCTGGTTAGTACGCCATTATACCCAATATTTTATACATTGATTACGTAAATAATTAATAAATAAAATAACCATTTAGTGATTTTACATTTTTTATTCGTATATATATATATATATATATATATATATATATATATATATATATACTGTATATTAAGAAATGAAATAAACTTTTATTTAACAATTAATATGTAATTGCCAGTAGTTACATTTTCCAGAGGATAATTCTTATTTAGGAGGATCTATGCCAATTTATTGATATTCGTAGTTTTATTCTTCGATCTACTAATCCGTTTTAGCTCGTTGGTCGGGTTCTGTGACGTAGGGTTGAAGATGCATGCAATTCTACAGCGCATGTTCTCTCCTCCGACGATGAAGTCATCATTTTACTCAATATATTTAATGCGACTTGCTGTATACACTTCGAATTTATTACTAAAGGAGAATCCGGCCTCGCATCTATCTTTTCCTACCATACAGATTAAGCATTTAATGTATTTTAACGTTGTCGGCCCAATTTGGATACGATCACCAATTCTAAATCGAGTACGGATGGGATCTTTACGATAGGCCCGCTTTTAACGTGACATCTTGCTTTTGTGTGACTTTTTGTTAGCCTAGTTATACAATGTCTCGCTCTTGATGAAATATGCCGAAATTGATAGCCTTCCAGCAGCTGAGTTTATGTCATTGAAAAAATTTTGGCTCATTACTAGATGGCCTCAATAACGTCGTCCAACTTCGTATAGTATTTGAACTCGAGTAAATGCATTGGGACAGTGTAATAATCAATGCTAAGGCATTACTGGCTGGTAAGGTTTAAACAATTCTGTTGATCAACCGTTCTGCACGTACTAATATTTCTATTGGCATTTACTCTTGTATACGGCTTGCGATCAACATGGTAAATAGATGAATACTCGTCTTTTGATCTCATTATAGGCCAAGCAACTTAGTCGCTGTTATCCGACCAAAGTTCTCTGAGCAGTTAGCCACAGACTTGTCATGCATAACATTGATTTTTTTAGAAAAAACTTACATGCAGTTTACAAATTATTTAAACCTTTCTAGCTTTAGTGCTGGTCTGAGAAAAAGTTAAATTCTTACAGTCATGTGTTGCCGAAGGAGCCAAGAGATAGCCCTTTGAAGCGATAGAAGGTGGTCTTTGTTCTTATCTACGATTGACGGTGCGCCTTTCTTGAACAGGGTGTCTTCATCAGTTTATGCAGGGTTCAACCATTCCTTAACTTAAGGACGCCCATCAATGTGATATTCTCACTACAATATTGCGCATAATATTTTAGAAACCTTAATTTGCTAACCGAATGAGTAGTTCGTAAACAGAAATGTAGATCAATAACTAAAATTGAATGTCCGCTCATGGAGCTTAAAACAAACAAAAATTCAGGAATTGAACATATATATATCTAAATAAACATTGGTTGCATGGGCGGTGATAAAAATTACTTAAATCCAGGTTACGATATTGATAGAAACGCCAGTAATATTATATATATAAATTTGTCAGTATAAACTAAATATTGCATATTGTAGAAAAGACAATTCATTAAGTAGACCGATTTCATCTGTATTGGGAGCTCATCACGTATTGTCTAGACTTTGCCGCAGACAGAGCTCAAATTTAGGCACGTCTGATTCGGAATCACCCGTTCTAACCAGAATGGCTCAGTGGTTAGATAAAAAAATCTAAAGCTGTCACGCCAAGTTTTGAGCCCTGTCCGTGAAGAGTTCCCAAGTACTAAAACTGTCTACTGGATGAATTCCCTTTTCTATATCATACAATGCTTAATTTATACTGCCAAATTTATGTATATAATGCAAGTGGTGATAATAGCAAGAAGGAAACCTTTATTTAAATAATTAAATCAGGAACTCACATGAGAGACATGTCAAATAATTTCTTCAGATTTACTTCAATTTTTCTTAAAATTTTTTTTGTTTATTTCACTTTGGAAATGAGATTTTTCAGTTGGCTACTTTGTTAATATGCATGCAATCTTTATTTATAGCTTTGAGAATGATCTGAAATTCGTTTTGTTTCTATTGTAATTTAGGTAAACAGTGTGTTCGTTTATCGAGGGAAAGATTTCCCCATTGTTAGCTCAGTTTTGTCTAATCTGATCTTGTTTTGCGTCTTCGGTAATCTGTCGGTCCAACTAACTGGCGTTCTGAGCAAATGTAGTATATTTATAAATACGCAATATTGGATTATTCGATTGCATAGAATTTATCCTTTAGATTTAATGGTAGCTGCCTTTTGAATAAGCAATTTGCACTGTCACTGTTTTTTTAATCTTTTCGGGTAAATATATCTGATGATGGATTCTATTTAAAAGATAAATAAAAATATATGGCCAATTGACTTTTTATGGTTGATTTTATTTTTCTTTGTCTATAGTAAATGTTGACTCTCATAAATCTTCCAGCATACCCGTGTTCGAAGGAAGTTTTCTTAAAAATCACCGGCTTTTAGCAGTGATATTTTCCTGTAAAAATACATTTATCAGTTGGATATATTTAGTATCGCAATTAATTATTTTGGAAATGAGAACTGCGCAGTGATAAAATATATTCTGCCCAGTACATATGTGTATCAGAAATATTTTACTCTTAAACGACCATATTCCTGTTCCAATGTTAATAGCACAAGAAAAAAATGGTGCCTTAGACGAATTTTTTATGCGTTCGAGATAGACTGTATAAGATAATACACTCTACTAACATCTTTAAGCATATACTTTGATTCTATATCTTAATTTATGATTTTGTTGACGCTATGGCTATACCTGAGATCTGTGTTGCAGTATTTTTTATTTGAAGCTGTAGTTATGACATTTCACGGCAAAATATGTACGCATCGTCTGGTGAATACTTTGACAAACCGCTCATCGTCATTTATTTGACTTGTGTGAAATATTGACGAGTGAACTTTTAATAAACAGCCCTATTGGACCTTTTGTGGAAAATGTATGAGGAATTTGTTGTACTGAGTTGCGTAGTGCGATCATCACGTTCAGGGTAGTAGATTTGAACTACGGGTTTCGTAAAGACTTGACCGATCCCCATTTTCAAGTACGAATCGAAATCGTCTTCCCGGTGGCAGGGTACTGATTCGTCTCCTCTATACGAAGGCTTCGAAATCAATCATACTTACCACCGGAAATGAGGTACGATCTTATCTTTGTTGACTAACAAGGTTACGGAATTTTATTTCCAATAACATCCTCAGGCTTCTAATCACACACACTACAACGCTCAAAATAACAGACTAAAGCAAATGTGGTAAATATGATTTCTGTTCACAGCAATTTTTGCTATTGCTGATGAATTTTGCTTAAGCACGAAACCGATCTTGTAAATTTGTTGGGTTTGTTAAGTTATGCCACTTTCATGTCAATAAAAATATTGTTCAAATATTTCACAATAATATTTTTGAAATTTAAGTTTACATAAAGTAGGACTTACAATTTGTTTAAGTTTCCATTTGTAACTTTAAATGTAATTTTTCTAGAACAATAATCATTTCTATATTTTGCCTTTCTTTCCGCATTAACTTTAGATTGTTACATTGTCGACCAAAGACGGCATAACGAATTGCATATTTAGATTAAATTTTAATAACAACAGCTTTGCATCACTGAATGACGAGCTCACGGTTCCGTCAACCGTGTTTTTTGACGTTTTCCCATTCATTATGGTGTTTGATAGAGGATTGCGAATCACCTACGCAGGTCGTGGAATGAAAAACATTTTTCCCGATATCGAAGGGCAATATCTGGATAAGAAGTTTCTAATGAAAAGACCGATAATTGATTTCTCGTGGGATACGGTAAGGCTATTTTCTATAAATTTGACATATTGCTTAATTTTGTTTTTCATAAATTCATTTATAAAAATGTGCTAATGTAATTTGACTAATGATTATGTATTTCCGGATTAAAGCTTGATTTTTATACATTGGAATTGCAATTTTCTACTGAAATTACTGTGCGAAATGTATCTAAGCCTACTGCAGCTTAGGCTATTCTATTAATAAATCATTTATTGCGCATATTATGTTAGAAATTACTTTGAATCAAATATTTGGACTAGATAGAAATTTCGATCTTACTTCGGATTGAAAACAAAAATTAGTAACAATAATAGATTTTTTGTGTCGTGTGACTAATTAATGTAATGGGCTTGGCGTTAAATGGAGTTTGGAAAACATTAAAATAAATAATTCTAAATAGTTTATATTATCAATAAGCAAATTCTTGTCCAACTGTTATTCTTAGTTGGACGCAAGAGAAACTTATAGCCTGTGTACAAAATATCTAGTTATTCACGCCATATGGATTAAAATATACGAAAATACTTTTATTTTTGTTGCCTTTCAGTAAAACGATCAATTGGAAACTTTGTGTAGTTATAGGCTCTTCAATTGTCTCTCACAATGTACTTGAGGGAATGAATGAGTAAAATGGTGTACTTTAATCACGATTGTCGAGTTTAAAGTGAAAAAAACATTACCACTAGTCACATCACAACAATATAACCACAATTTACACACGCTGACATATTTATAACGTCCATGGACATCAGAAGAATTTAGATAAACGTAAGCCATCTTATTTAACCGACCACAAAGCAAAGCACAAATGCTGCCAGTCTCACAAACTGACGCCATTTCACTTTTGTATCGTCATAATCGGTGTACGATGGAAAATCATCAATCTATTTATTGGTAGACAGATTTTTGAGTCATAAGATTAAGAGGTCAGGTGTTTATATCAAGACCGCAACCTTGATTATAATAATTGTTAACACCACCCGCGCAACCAATGTTCGTTTAATTATATAAATGTTCATTTCAATACCACTTCCCCATGTAATGTGGTGTCTGTTCAGTAATGACAGATTGGGTATGGTTAGTTGGAACTTTGGGTCTAAATGGATGCCATATGAGCTCCACCTAAAGGAAAATTGACTAACCAAGTTACATTAGTTAGTATATAATTGAAAATTGTGTGTAGTGTAGTGTGCGGCAGGATAGCTTAGTGGTTAGTGCACCAGATTCCGAAGCAGACGTGCCTAGGTTCGTATCCTGTCCGCGGCAAATTCTGGCCAGTACTTGATGAGTTCCCAATAAGGACGAAACCGGTCTACTGGATGAATTGCCTTTTCTACACTCATACAATTCTTAGTTTATACTGACATATGTAAGTAATTAATGGGTCAGGTGTTTGTATCAAGACCGCAACCTTGATTATAATAATTGTTATCACCACCCGCGCAACCAATGTTCGTTTAATTATATAAATGTTCATTTCAATAACATTTCCCCATGTAATGTGGTGTCTGTTCAGTAATGACAGATTGGGCATGGTTAGTAGGAACTTTGGGTCTAAATGGATGCCATATGAGCTCCACCTAAAGGAAAAATTGACTAACCAAGTTACATTAGTTAGTATATAACTGAGAATTGTGTGTAGTGTAGTGTGCGGCAGGATAGCTCAGTGGTTAGAGCACCAGATTCCGAAGCAGACGTGCCCAGGTTCGTATCCTGTCCGCGGCAAATTCTGGCCAGTACTTGATGAGTTCCCAATAAGGACGAAACCGGTCTACTGGATGAATTGCCTTTTCTACACTATACAATTCTTAGTTTATACTGACATATGTAAGTAATTAATGGGTCAGGTGTTTATATCAAGACTGCAACCTTGATTATAATAATTGTTATCACCACCCGCGCAACCAATGTTCGTTTAATTATATAAATGTTCATTTCAATACCACTTCCCCATGTAATGTGGTGTCTGCTCAGTAATGACAGATTGGGCATGGTTAGTTGGAACTTTGGGTCTAAATGGATGCCATATGAGCTCCACCTAAAGGAAAAATTGACTAACCAAGTTACATTAGTTAGTATATAACTGACAATTGTGTGTAGTGTAGTGTGCGGTAGGATAGCTCAGTGGTTAGAGCACCAGATTCCGAAGCAGACGTGCCCAGGTTCGTATCCTGTCTGCGGCAAATTCTGGCCGGTACTTGATGAGTTCCCAATAAGGACGAAACCGGTCTACTGGATGAATTGCTTTTCTACACTATACAATTCTTAGTTTATACTGACATATGTAAGTAATTAATGGGTCAGGTGTTTATAACAAGACCGCAACCTTGATTATAATAATTGTTATCACCACCCGCGCAACCAATGTTCGTTTGATTAAGAGGATTGTATGACTTTGACATACCATTATTTTTTGAACTTTGCCTAATTGTTACTCGCCGTTTTATGAGTTTATGGAATAATTTAAAAGAGCCTTTCTGCAAATACTGCTTTTAAAATTGTAAAGAAATGGTTTCTACTAGTATTGACTGAATTCTTCTTCTATTTTTGGGTAAACGTAAATGAAAGTTTTAGTAAACGAGTTTTACTATTACATTTACATGATTTTGTTTTGCTAAATGTGCCATCAGAAATTAATGAGTGAACTTGTAGTTTTTTAAGTCCTCGTTAAAATAACACAAATTATACTGAAATTAGCGATTTTGTGAAATTCTAATGTAAATCTAAAAACACAAAGTGAATTAAAGGATAATTTTATCCTAAAATATATTTACAGAATAATCGAAATACGATTTCTTTTATCAGATGTGAACAAAGCTGAAAAATAAAGTCCCGCATATATCAATCAAGTTGAGTTGTGTAGAAACAAAATACGCAAAGTATGTCGCAGTTTATATTACATATACAACAATATGTTGTAAGCAAAATATTACAGTTAAAAAGGCCAGCAATACAGCTTGGCTTCAAATTATTATAATCAAGTTTGTGATCTTGATTTAAGCACCTGATCCATTAATTACTTACATATGTCAGTATAAACTAAGAATTGTATAGGATTGAAAAGAAAATTCATACAGTAGACCAGTTTCGTCTTTATTGGGAACTCATAATGTACTGGCCAGTATTTGACGTGGACAAGGCTCGTACCTTAGTCCGTCTGCTCCGGAATCTGGTGCTCTAACCAATGAGCCATCCTGACGCACACTACACTTCACACAATTTTCAGTTATATACTAACTAATGTAATCTGGTTAGTCTATTTTTTTCTTTAGGTGGAGCTCATATGGCATCCATTTAGAACCAAAGTTCCAACTAACCATCCAAAATCTGTCATTACTGAACAGACACCACACTACATGTGAAAGTGGTATTGAAATGAGCATTTATATAATTAAACGAACATTGGTTGCGCGGGTGGTGGTAACAATTATAATAATCAAGGTTGCGGTCTTGATATAAACACCTGACCCATTAATTAATTACATATGTCGGTATAAACTAAGTATTGTATGGCGTAGAAAAGGCAATTCATCCAGTAGACCGGTTTCGTCCTTATTGGGAACTCATCAAGTACTGGCCAGAATTTGTCGCGGACAGGATACGAACCTGGGCACGTCTGCTTCGGAATCTGGTGCTCTAACCACTGAGCTATCCTGCCGCACACTACACTACACACAATTTTCAGTTATATACTAACTAAAGTAACTTGGTTAGTCTATTTTTCATTTAGGCGGAGCTCATATGACATCCATTTTGACCCAAAGTTCTAACTAACCATCCATATTGTGTCATTACTGAACAGACACCACACTACATCGGGAAGTGGTATTGAAATGAACATTTATATAATAAAAGGAACATTGGTTGCAAGGGCGGTGATAACAATTATTTTAATCAAGTTTGCGACCTTGATATGAGCACCTGACTCATTAATTTCTTACATATGTCAGTAGAAACTAAGAATTGTATAGTGTAGAAAAGGAAATTCATCCAGTAGACCGGTTTCATATTTATTGGGAACTCATCATGTACTGGCCAGATTTTGCCGCGGACAGGGCTCGAACCTGAGCACGTCTGCTTCGTAATCTGGTGCTCTAACCAGAGTACTGACATATGTAAGTAATTAATGGGTCAGGTGCTTATATCAAGATCGAAACCTTGATTATACTAAATGTTATCAATGCCCGCACAACCAATGTTCGTTTAATTATATAAATGGCTTCACATTGACTGAAATTTCTGGTTTATTAAATGCATATTTTAACATAAAGCCGAAGATAGACGCTAGGCAGCCTTTTAAAATTGTCCAATAAAAAGAATAAAGATATAAACGTAACTGATCGAGAGAAATATCAATACGCACACACACACACATATAAACAAGCTATTCATTTAATGCTGTGGACATGAATCAGAAATTTATACGTGAAATTGGTGTGTGCGCATGTTTATGTGTTTTGCATAATTTTTGTACTTAAATAATGTTAACAGTCAAATTTAATCAATTTAATCTTTTCGACAAAATCGTTACCTTAAATTGATCATTTACTAAATCAAGTTTTCAATTATGATACAAACATCAATCCTATTGTATATCCGCATTTGTCGGTATAAAATAAGAATTGTATAAAGTAGAAAAGGCGATTCATCGGATGGATCGTGTTCGTCCTTCTTGAGCACTCTTCTAGTAATATTCTGAATTTTGCCGTGAACAGGGCTCGAACCTGGGAACGTCTGTTTCGGAGTCTGTGACTCTAACCACTGAGCAACTCCACAAGACGCTATATACAATTTTCAGGTGTATACTAAATTATTACTTGGTTAAACTTCCCTTCAGGTAGAGCATTTATGTCATCTCTTTAGACTTTAATTTCCAACTAGCAATCTCCAGTCTTCCATTTTAGAGCATCCACCTTGCTACTTGGGGAAGTAGTATTGAATTGCACATTTATAAAATTAAATGATTATAGGTTGCGCGGGTGATGATCAAAATTATTTCAATTAAGATTGTGATATTGATACAAACACCAATCCTATGACATATACAGTTGTCAGTATAAACTAAACATTGTATAGTATAAATTAGGAAATTCATCCAGTAGATCGGCTTCGTCCTCATTAGCGAAACTTCAAGTAATGTCCAGAATTTTTCAATTATATATTAAATAATAACTTTTGTTTATCCTTTCCTTCAGATGGGGCCTATTTGGCATCTCTTTAGCTCTGTAGTCCAACTAGCAGGCTCCATTATAAAACAGACAACACGCTACTTGTGGTAGTGTTATTGAAGCGAACATTTATATAATTAAACTATCATTGGTTGTGCGGGTGGTGAAAATAATTATTTGAATGAAGAAAATGTGCACAGACTCGAGTACTGTCCAGGGCGAAATTCCGGACATTATTTGATAGTTTCTAATAAGAACAAACCCTGTCTACTTGATGGATTACATTTTCTACATTATCCAATGCTTAGTTTATACTGACAACTATATATATATGTATGGAACAACATGAATATATAGTCAAATTCAGAGCTAAATTGGAGCCGAATTCTCGATGTATACGGAACATGAGATAGACTGGGAAGACAGAAAACACATTTCCGTACGCAATCACAGTAGGTAGACTTGATTAATTAGAGAATCAATTGAAGCGACATCATGGATGCAACAACATTATAAAAATCTTTATGCCTAATATTTAATGCAACGTTATTAAATGGAAGAAACCATGTGTTAGATATATCATAGGTAATATTAAAAGCTAGTAAGAGACCATGTCAACCAAGAACATTTAAATATAATTCCATTACGGTATGTTACAGTTGTAATAGCATTATGGCCCTATATCTTAAATAAAATTATTTAGATTACCAAATATTTTATTGTTAAATTTCTTCATATAATTAAATGTACATAGGGTGCGCGGGCGGTGATAACAATTACTTTAATCAAGGTTGCAATCTAGGTAAAAACACCTGACCCAATATGTGCATAAATAGTAAGATAAATATGCATTGATAGTCTGTCGTGGAGCAAGGTAACCACGGCTGGCGGTAGTTCGTTTATATTGTTCGACGACTGGTTATAGCTCGCAAACTTGATTTAAAGAAGGTAACCAAGTTGTTTGTATATATTGAGAGGCTATAAAACATATCGACCAGACGTTTAATTGCTCGACAGAGAAAACTTTGCAAGTTAAACGCTTGTTTTAAATCATGTGGAATATACACGTCTGCAATTGCGCAGCATATCATTGAAACCTAACAAATATGTTCTCCAGACGTAGCATATAAGATAATTAATACATGCAGTAGTAGAAAGGTGCTAGCAGCATACGTTTCTTTATAGGTAAAGGAACAGTAGTCGGATTTATGAAAGTAGAAAAAAGCATGTTCGGGAATGGAGCCTGAAATGGAGGTCTTGCATGCAATTGATTGGTTGTTCCCTTAATTCCCACTCTCTCCAAGTTTTCATTTTATATTTTATATTTTATATTATATATATATATATATATATATATATATATATATATATGTTATGAGAGTGAGAGATGTCCATTTCTAGATACTTGAAAAATCTGTTTTTATATAGAATTAATTTTCAAAACCAATAGGAGTATTAAGTTACATTGATACTTTGTTATTTAATAGTATTAAAAAGAACTAATAGTACTGACAAAAGCGAATACAAAATTTAGTAAAGTACACCTATTTAACATTGACTGAATTGTCAATTTCTTATTAATTCTGTCTTCGCTGTTGAATAAACAGTAGAAAATTTTACGCAAATGTGAACATAAATGAGTGGATTATGCATTTCCTTGAGGATATGTTCATTCTATTGTACCTTTTCCGCTGTTTCTTTGCTGTTAGATACAATGAGAATGGTATTCATCTCAACCTCGCATACTTGATTTACAGAATTTAAGATTACTCACTGAATCTCATCAAAAAACACTTAATCATTGGCTATATTTTCTGTAAACTTAATTAATTTTTATCTATTTATGTATATTTTTATTTATACATACATAAATTTAGACTTTATGGTTTTATTCGTTATATTGTAGATTTTATTGCACACAAATAATGTTTTCGAATTCGTCAACATTGGTGGCATTACAGACAATGATGAGGTTGCACTTGATAAATCAGGTAATTTCCTCCTTCAAGCGAACCTTTTATTTAATAGTTCAATAATTTATTCTTTGAAAAATATCTCAAAAATAAAATCTGCTAAATTTATCATGCTGTGAAAAAATATTCAACCTTCTAAATTTTAGTTCGACAAATTATAATAGCTAGTCAATTCATTCAGATTATTATGTCGACAAGCTGAAATTTATGTTTGTGACTGGACAATGAAAAAGCTAATAGTCCTTTAACAATGTATCTCATTTTGGAATGCGCAGTACAGTTTTCGTCCTTAGGTGCTGGAATTTGCGTGACAAGCTTAAATTTAGGGCACCTATAGTTACCATGTACATATGTTAAAGTAATTCTAGTGGCTAAATTGAGCATGATGTTAGAAATGTGTTTGCCTGGTCAGCTGTGTATTATCGTCAAAAATAAATGAACACTACGGCGCTGAGTTAACTTTTTTATGACGAACAGCGTAATTTTTAGATATACCATATCTGAATAAATCAGCCTAATTTTGTATGTTGTATCATTGAACATTTCGAAGGTTAAAAAGTTTTTTACGCAAATGATTGATCCTGTTCTTGAATACTATTCTTTATCATCAACATGTCACCAGGACTAAACGACCTGATCCTTGCATGTTTACAAGTTTCATTAATATGCGGCAGTGAAACATCCGTATCTTACGCTGGTGTTATACTCCAGTATGTATTTTGGGCGGGAAGATAAAGTTTTAAACTCATGTCCAGCAGAATTAAATATGTCTAAATTTAATTTTTTAGTCAACTATTAATTCAATATTTGGATAACGGTGGAGTAAACCTAACCGATGTATATATATATATATATATATATATATATATATGTTATATATATATATCTTTATGTTGAGTGGACTATTGGATTGCTTGTTAAATCGGCATCGTTCTCTATCAACATGAAGCCATTTTCGGGATATTAAAATCGAAGACTGATACTTGTTCAGATTTTAATAATTAATATGCAAAAGAGGAAGTGCCGACCTCACCATTGAAATGCTATGGAGGGTGCTACAGAGTAAGAGCACGATTATAGCATTTAATGGTCTGTATTGAAAAAAATCAATACAAAATAAGTTTTATCGTAAACAGTACTTTATATACAAGCTTTTTACGATTTTTAGTTTATATTGACGAATGTACGTTTATAATGGGACTGTTGTTTTTATCAAGATCGCAACCTTGATTTAAATAAATTATGCGGGCAAATTTTTTTATAGACTGACACAGTAACCTCAAATGAAATTTAAAAAGTCCAGGGGCATCTATATTTCAAGAAAGAAGTTTTATTGAACATAACCAGTGTTTATCGTTGTCTCAATGTGTGAATTGCTATGTAAAAATTGAAATGATGGAATTCTGAAAGATTTATTGCTTTCAACTTGAATAATAACAAGGTTAGAACGGATAGTTACAGCATGGGATTTTCTATCACAGTACAATAAAATGTCGTTTTTCAACTAACTTGTCCAATATTTGCGGACTGACATCAAACTGCAGGGCGTTAATGAACGATTTCAACAAGCTAGGTTGTTAGTCACACTTCTTGTGGTCTAACAACACTGTACTTGAATGAAATTGCGGCAACATAATACTTATGTTGTCAAAAAGCATAAATAATTTAGAAACAATCAGAATATTAAAGTAGTTGTTTATTTAAGTAGAAATGAATTGCACAATTGATGAAATTAAAATATACAGTGTCTCTCGTTTCCCTCGGCACAAATTGAAAATAATTTATTCGTTGACATATTGAAAATACTAAACATCACTTTACAATCCTTCATTTATTTACATCCCGGGTTTTGACTTGATTATGAGAATGGAGAATAGTTTAAATCGGTCTTAATTCAATTTCTTGATTGGACTGATTATTTGATGGTGTATGTACGTGCCTACATGTAAAACTGAGTGAAACTAGTTTCCACACTCTTAATTAATTGAAAATCCGGAGTATATATATATATATATTACATGATCATAATTTAACCAGGTAGTCAGTTCTACGCATCCGAACTATCGTTTTGACGTGTAAGCCAGTGGTCACAATTGTCTATCTGCATTACTTAAATAGAAATTTTACGCATCCCATCAATGTCAGTCATAATACAATCAAGAAAACAAATACGCTAAACCATTGTAGACAATGTCCTGGCCAATACAATTAAACAATCAATTATTGTGCAGCTGCTGGTAACAATTCGTTAAATGAAGTTTGTGTGCTTGAAGTAAACACCAATCCCATTGTGTTCAACCGGTCGTCGAAAAGCAAAACTGCCGTCATTTTTACTCTGATGATTATGGAAGGTCGAAACTCATCCGTACGTTCAACTGACCGTAGTTTTGCTATGTTCAAAGACTGGTTAAATACAATGAGATTGTTGTTTGCTCCAAGCTCGAAAACTTGATTAAACGAGTATTCTAACCAATCATTTTTTTCGAAATCAAGTGGCAGTACCCGTTGAAATCTATCTATTTCGCAGCCCATTTTCTTCAAGATAAAGATTGATCTGCACAATTTTTCATCAGTTCTATGCTTGAGCAGTGCATCTATAAATGTCGGAGTATCATTCTTTTCGTTTTTACTTGTAAATTAAATGTTCTGTTAGTATTTTAAAATTTCTTAAGCTATTCTTCAGCATGCACATTGCTTTCACAGACAAGAAATATTTTTACGGAATAACAGTAGTAGAGTCAAATTTTATTCAATAGCTCTTAATTCTTTCGATACAGCATGAGCATATATATATATATATATATATATATGCAGCAAGTATATATATATATATGTAACTTTTCCCTACTGGCAAACTGTACCAACATTATGGTTTCGGTGACCTTTACTGATATGTTACATATGTTACATATTGAACTGATTTTGAATTTGCCTTGCGTAAAACTATATATGAAGTAGACAATAAAACTGCTTGAAAAAACATAAATATATAAGATAGCACTGTCCAATTATGTCACATTTTTTGACCAAATGCGAAAATATGTTTCAGCTTAGTGGCGGTTCCTACTTACGAGTCGCCAATTAGCACGAAATGCAGTGTACATGAGTTTATACCTCATGTCCATGCCGATTTTTGCATAACCTCCTGGTTATTTTTAAACTAAGATGTTACTAGGTATATGATACTTAATACATAATTTTGTATAAGTATTTCTTCTCTGCAATCAGAAAATAAAAACTGTCGAAAATGTTCCATACCTTCGAATTCACTGATACATTATGCATTTCATATATTTCTTATTGAATTTTTCATGGTTGTCAATAGTATGTGTTAAAAATTTGGACGTGATAATCTGCATTAATTTTAAGAAAATCAAAATTATATAAAGATATATATAGGTATATATATATAATGAGAATATAGAGAAGAGATGAGATATATATATATATATATGTATATAGGGTATGAAGATATATATAATTCCTTTTTCTACAATTACATTTGATTATCTGTAAATAATTCTACAGTCTTTCTACATTATATATATATATATTTGAATTATTTCTACAGTATTAATGTTAAATTTATTATTAAATGCCTTAGTCGATTCATTTGATCAGTGAAATTCTTTTCACATTTATGATGAAATTTCAAATTAAATGACTGTTAAGTGTCAATTTACTTTTTTCAGAAATGACGGATGGTCCAAGTATTATAAGCCGTAAAAATTCCAAATGCTCTGGAATAACTTTTAGAGGTCAACTGAAATACATGTCGGATTGGGACTCTGTGATTTTTCTTGGAACACCTATGTAAGTAAATTTCAACCTTGAAAAAACGCCATAATTTTGTATATATTTGGTTTTCCTATTGCGTAATGTATTTAGTTTATTATTCAATAGAAGTTTGGAATACAAACTACAACACCTGCTGTCGAGAATTTGTTGTAGAAGGGGCTCGAAACCGGCTTCGTCTGCCTTGTTATCTGTTGCTTTAACCACTGGATCATACTGCCGCATACTACACGCAATTTTCATTTTTATACTAACTAATGTTTCTTGATTTGCCTTTCCTTTAGGTAGAGCCTTTAAACCTACAGTTTGAAGAAACCACCCCAAAGCTGTCATTAAAGAATAAAAACCACGCTAACTTAGGATTTGGTATTGAATTGAACATTTATATATTAAATTAACATTAGTTGCGCGGGCAGTTATAACAATAAATTAGATCAAATTTGAGATCTTAATTATACACCAGGTCTATTATTTACATACATTTTTAGTATTCGTATTAGTAGAATTGAATAATATAGAAAAACGCAATTCATCCAGTAGACCGGTTTCGTTCTTATTGGGAACTCATCACGTACTGTCCAGAAATTGCCGCAAGCAATGTAAAACACATTGATATAAATGTACCAATTTGAGTCGTATTTCCAGAAAGTTAATCAAAAAGTGTTACTTCATGGGTGACATTCATTTTAAGTTGATTTGGGACTGAACTTTTGTAGGCTTCTTCGAGACGCGCAATTCAGTTTGGTCAATAAATTTGGCGCGATCTGTGATTGATACGTCAGGCGATAGGAACTAATGACTTATTTTGAAATTATGCAACTACATATTAAATTATTTCAAATAAAATGTAAAAATTTAATTATGTGTGCATATATGTGAGTACACCCGTGTCTCTGTATGCCAATATTTTAAGTGATAACATATACGTTCGATTAAACAAGGTAACATTATACGTGGTCAAACAAAATAGGTTGAGTGAATCATTGCTACCATTTTCGTTTTACAAAAGGAATCTTCCTATTTTGTCATAACCCTGAAAATCTGTCACAACCGGACTGCATCTGAACGATTCTTTTAACTCTAAACACATTAAAAGGAATCTATGTTAAATATTTGAAATGTTAAGGAGAGACCGAGTGATGATGTTTAGGGTTCAAAACAGGATGAATATATTTATCAATTTTCTTTCCTTTAATGTATTGGATTACATATTTTTATGATTTTTGAGGCTTGACCTTAAATTATTTACTTGTCTGTCGTTTAAAAATTATTGCAAGAGTATGGCAAAACGAATTTGGCTATATTATGTGGTATATGGTGCGCAAATCATCTGTAGTTGTTAAAACTATTAGCGGATTTAGTTTTAAAAGAAATATATCGATTAAATCCAACTTCAAGGCAGTATTCTGTGCGTTAGGATTATTTTCTTCCTTTATTTCATTATATTTCATCTGTATTATTACATTTAAATACTTATCACGTAAGAGAGTACGCCAATTGACGCTCAAATAAACATAAATACTATAACATAAATAAAATTTGTTGACTTGAGATATGAACAATTTTTATTCGAAAAACTATGAAAGATTACCATCAAGGATTAAGATGCATTGCATACATAAGATATGTAAAATCATAAATTCCGCTCTCACCATTAGTAGTTTCCCATTAAGCAATAATCTTGATTATATATTTAGGCCGAAAAACCTTATAAAATCACGAGAATAAAATTTTGTAACTTATGCTTTACGCACTTAATATCTACAATTGGTCGATCAATCACTTAAACTAAAGGTTACTTAATTGTATAACTTATATATACACAAGGTGAAGGATATATTCATATTATTTTGGTCATTGCAATCAAACACATGGTATAAAAATATACTGGCTATGAAAATTACATCTTTCATTCTCCGTACTACAATTATATATATTGCGATTCACTTCGCATTAGTTAGTTTGTCGCCGTGATCTGAGGATGACCATGAAAAAATTTAAACGCGTCAGTATGTGCGAAATGCTGTAACCTTTTATATTATTTAACAGATTAAATAAGATGCGATTGCTGTTTATCTTAAGCCCGCAAACTTGGTTTAAGCATCTGATAGTATCATCCGCACAAGCGATAATTACTTGATGGTATACCCAATATACCTACGGCAAAAATTGAATTCAGATTGTATTTATGATTGTTTAGAAATTTTGCAGTCGATACTTCCTGTCAAGTACAATTTATGCAACCCTGATTTTACAAAACTTACGTAAATATCACGGATTTATCTGAATTGGTCAGTTTGCCGTCATGCTACGATTATAAAGTTAAACATTCAATGATTGCGCGAGTGGTGGTAATAATTCTTTAAATCAAGTTTGCGAGGTTAGAGTAAACACCAGTCCCATTGTAGTCAACCAGTTGTCGAACAACATAGCAGCACTACCGCTGCGATTATGATCAAAGCATGTGGGAACACATCAGTACGTGTGACTATCAGTAATTTTGCTTTGTCGTGCGACTGGTTAAGGAAATGTAGACTGTTGTTTAACTGATTACTACAACCTAAATTGAAATAGATGGTCTCATCACCGACGCAATTAATAATTGATAATACATAGCCACTGCTGTTATGTCGTGGTAGCACCAATTTATTTCGAATTGTGTAATGATAATAAGGAAATAGTTAGGAATATTTTTTATCTTGATACGATGAATTCTTTAACATGGGTTGCTGCCGGTACATATGAACGATGCCAAAGAAATTCAATTAAACTAACTAAACATAGGGTCACAAAAATGCTAAGGTGAATTCAATTACGGTTGTCTATCGCCCATACGATGTAAGATCAAAGAAATTTTTCTATGGATAATTTCGTAACAGATTGAAGCTTTTACACATATTCGTTTAACTTAGAACAGTCTAAATATATTTGTTGATTATAATTTTTACAATTTTGACACATTGAACGAGCGCGCATACAACGAATAAAAATGGTACAGATTATATATATTTATGAACCATGAAATGGAAGCCACAGATCGAGCTAACCGAAAGTAAATAGAGATAATCATAAATTAACATAGAAATCTTCTGATCGTCAATTTTGTTTTTGTTTGTATTTTAAACATTTTTTAAACTAAAACGCCATTGTTGATTATTGGATTTTAATCGAATGTGTAGACGTTATTATAGTATGTGATCGTCGGTGTTATTTTCCCTTCTTGGAATAACTTAGGTCCAAAGCAACTTCCTTCTTTCTCCACTATGGTTAGGCGATCCAGAGCCCTTTCGCAATCTGCGCTTAATTTTAAATACCACAACAATTAAAATTTTTCTGCTAAATCATCCAAAGTCGATAAGGAATATATTTACTAATACCATCTAGTTTTTTTTATATTTGTGGTCTCCCAGACAAAATACAGAGAATATAAACATGACGTGTTAAAATAAGATTAATTTGTGGTTAAGCGATCTTAGCTTCGCTGATATTTTTAACATAGGGCAGAAGTGAACATTGAAATGTTGCAATGGAAGAGCCAGAGAATTAAGCAGCGAATGTCGCAAGGCGTTATATGAGATAACCTTTAGATAACCTAGCTGTCAAAACAAATACCTGTGCAATTACAAAAGCCCATTTCATATAACGTGCGCAAATTTAATTAGCGTAAAACGTGTGCCAGCTATGAAATACATCCGGTATATATATCCGCTAAAATTCAATATTTGTTTGAATTCTGTGTGAAGAACTTGCATTACGCGTATTATACTACATTATCGTACAAATCATGTATTGGTAGAAATAATTGTCAACCTTGGTAGCGCTAATGCGTTATGAATGACAGAGACTCAAAAATGTTTAGCAACTGGTAGACGTTCTTTCCAAACATATTAAAAATTCTGGTGTCTTGCCGGCATTTTATCGATTATTGCTTTTGCTATTATATGTCGCATAAATACTCAGAATATTTGCACCAATATTAGCCACAATGTTGGTTTGAACGGCATTCTGAAAACACAATTGTCGTTAAACGCTTGTGAGCTACGGCATGCAGCCATTAGAATATAGGACAGAGCTTATTTATTTATAATTAGGAAGAAAGAACACATTAGAATAAGTGATAGCGCTTACTTATTTGGCGAATACTCAATCATCTCTTACAATCATAAGACAGTACATTTTGGTTTTCAATTGGTTATGCTAGTAACAAATCTATCGGTCACTGCCTACCACAAATAGCAATTGTATGTAAGTCAAAACGAGTTAGATTTATTAATAACATACAATTCAATCAAAACGCAAAATGTATAAATACAAGTAATTGTGTATGAGATGATTAGTATTCAGTTGAAATAGTCGGGCTTATCCACTTAATGAATGCGGACGTTATAATTGTACTTACGTGACATTGGCATATATATATATATAGGTAAGAGGAGAGAGTGGCATATTATTATACATACGCATAGCATATATATATAAGGGACATCAACATTTAGAAGCATATTTATCACACTATAAACTATGGTTATCGTTATCAAGATTAATTCAGGAAAACAAATCATGAACTATTTTATCAATGTACTATTAAATTAATACATTCTTATCTTCCATAAATACCTGAATATTGCCTGATATACTAACTTTGATTGGTTGTCTAATTTTTACCTTACATCTGTATGAATGGCCTGCATGTATTCGATAGTTTTCATGTGAAATGAACCTTACTTTGAAAACATTTTGTATTGCCATGAATTTTGTTTGTGCAACCAGATTCTATCTTTACTTATCGAAGTCTATTTTATGAATTTTACCTCTGCTTGAAATATTGGTTTCGCTTTATTTACACCATTGCTTATATACATTATTTTTCTTATAGGCCTATGCTTAGCCTCTTGCTACTGATCTCATAGCATAAGACTCGATTTATCAGTTATTCCGGTATGCATTAACTCAAAAACTTTAAATATCCATATAATATAGCATGTGTTACCATGACCTGTATCCTGTTATATGGTATTCTTCTTTTATAATTTATTTCATCTAAAGGCCGCGATGTTAAAAATTATTCTTCCTGACCGTTTATTGTGTAAGCGGTTCCATTTCTATTAATTGAAACCCTGTTGATTTCAAAGTACCTGCTGAAATAATAGACAAATTGTTTACCTCTGATTTATAATATTCTTAAAAATTCGTTTATTTGAATATGTTACAGTTTTAGATGATAAGCCGTTATTTGATTTTGAATGTGAAGATGAGTTGATTTCAGACCATAAGCCTGTCTAAACTGGATATTTCTTGCCTATTAGTAAAGCTTCATAAATTGGCATGCAGTTTCTGTTTAAACTTTATATTTTATGGAAATATTTTCAAATTATTTTTAATTTACTGATTCAAAGATGGCGGAGTTTTGGGCTTGAGTAACCTCATGCAGAACAAATTTCTGCGGTAAACGCTGATTAGTTATTCGGGCCAATTGGTATCCAGTGAGTCATTTGATTGCAAAGGGGCTACCGAATTTCGATATCTAATTGCCTTCTCCTTTTAGTATTGAAGATTATTTTATCATCATAATTTGGAAAACTGGCATTTGTGATACGCGTAATTACTCATTATATTGTATTAGCTGTAAATAAAATTTTTAATGTTAATTTAAATGTGATATGATTGGTGGTGTCATTCTTTAGCGGACGATGACGAGGTCGCATATTCAACTCTATGAATTAATCTTGATGACCATTTTCACGAAAATTTTTTCTTGTTGCCTCCATTTCATACACCCGCCCCCATGTTTACATTCTGAGCAGAACTTTTGGATTCTGTTTTCTAGGTGTGACATGAAGTTTCGTTTTTATTCTTTAGGTACGGAAATTTCGTATTCAGTTTTTGATTCCGTAAATCTTGCTATCTTAAAAATTACTTGCGAAATATTGCGAATTATTTCTAATTAATTTTCATTGCATAGGTAAGTCAACGTTTGGTTATTTCTCCATTCGTTTTTTTCAACTAATGTGCATTGTTTACCTTTTAAGGAATGAACGAACATAGGCAATCTTGTATACAGAACTGTAATAAATTGTTGATTTTATACTCGTGGTCGTAAAATGATGCGTGCGTACGCCAGCCAAAAGGAAAGGGATTCAACTCCCCATTTCATTGGCTTTAGCTTGCGAGAAAAAATCTCGACTGAGATTCAATTGTATGTCTTTAGTACATGCTTGTATGGGGTCCCTAATTTTGTGTATCATTATTGGGAAATGATGATACATAAATACAATTAGATCATATTTGACGATTAGGATATTTTCTAAAACGATGCTTGTTAAAATGGACGACGCTTCAAGAAAAACCACATTGTTATTCAAATCTAAAACCTTTACTATTTGTATTCTATTTAAAAGGAATCCAGTCCTTTTTGTTCACTCCCAATGCTTCTATTAGATTTTAGGACTGCATCGTATCTCCTCCGGATTATGTTGTGACACAGTAGACATTGACACTGTAAGCCTCAGCAGTGACTTGCTTGCATTGAGCTGTACTTCTTGAGTCGTTGTTTTTGGGTATATATTCAAGAGAGTCGTTTTCTTTGGTTTACGCTTTCTAATTACTTTTAGTTATATTACTTAGTCACCGAGCTATTACTTGATTCCTTGATACCAATTTCGATTATATAGATAACTCAAATTATTCTCTGCCATTTGTTTTTAATTTAAGCAGATCATCGTATAATAGTTCCGTTGGATTGGAATACTCTTTATCTCAGAGAAATGATATTCCTGAAGCTTTGTGTTTTGTCGAGAGGTATAGGACTGTGTTGTTCCGCAGTTTATAAAATGTTCAAGTTGAAATTTTTTAATTCACTTAATTATCATTGACGCTTCATAGACTTTGTTAAATAGCGCTAACGATTTTTGCTATGAATACTATCATACTTGATACATTCAACATTATTCCATTATGTAAGACTGAGTAAGCGACATTCACTATATAATTGTTTCTGTCTACTTAGAGCCTGATTTATGTTGCTAAAGTAGTCACGCGAAAAATATCTCATTATTCAAATGAAAATACACCTAACACGATCTGTGATACATAATAAAGTTTGTTTT
>JAQBSW010004530.1:0-68245 GCA_029291075.1 Eudiplozoon nipponicum
AAGGTATATATGTATATATGAAAACACACTTAGTCCATGGAATAACATCTATTAATAAATCTTATTTCTACCATTAACTACAGCCATTATTCTGGATTCGTTAATATTTTTGTTCAACCAATCCCAACTGCACACTTGTCGTAACCAATCCCCTCGTCGCTTTCTCTCTTTTTCACACAATTTAGACCACCCTGCTGCATACTAAACACAATTTTCAGTCATATTCTACCTACAGTATTTCGGTTAGCTTTTCTCTTTTATAGGTTGGGCTCATATGGCATCAATTTAGACACAAAGTTCCAACTAACCATCCCCAATCTGTCATTACTGAACAGACACCACATTAGATTTGGAAGTGGTATTGAAATGTCCATTTATATAATCAAACGAACATTGGTTGCGCGGGCGGTGGTAACATTTATTATAATCAAGGTTGCGGTCTTGATATAAACACCAGACCAATTAATTACCTACATATGTCAGTATTAACTAAGAATTGTATAGTGTAGAAAAGGCAATTCATCCAGTAGACTGGTTTCGTCCTTCTTGGGAACTCATCAAGTACTGGCCAGCATTAGCCGCGTAGAGTACTAGAACCTGGGCATGTCTCTTTCGGAATCTGGTGCTCTATGGATGAATTGCCTTTTCCACAATAGGCAACTCTTAGTTTATACTGATGAAATGTGTGTACTTAATGTGCCAGAAGTTTATATCAAGTTCGCAACCTTGACTATAGTAAATTTTATCACCACCCGAGCAACGAATGTTCGTTTGATTATATAAATGGTAATTTCAATACCACTTCCCCATCTAGCATGTTGTCTGTTCAGTGATGGCAGATTGTGGATGGTTAGTTGGAACTTTGGGTCTAAATGGATGCCATATGAGCCCCGTCTGAAATAGAAAAAAACTAACCGAATTACGTTAGCTATTATATGACAGAAAAGTGTCTGAAATGTGCGGGAGGGTGGCTCAATGTTTAGAGCACCAGACTCCGAAGCAGACGTGCCCAGGTTAGAGCCCTGTCCGCGGCAAATTCTGGCCAGTACATGATGAGTTCCCAATAAGGAAGAAACCGGTCTACTGGATGAATTGCCTTTTCTACAATATACAATTCTTAGTTTATACTGACAAAATGTAAGTACTTAATGGGTCAGGTGTTTATATAAAGTTCGCAACCTTGATTATAGTAAATGTTATCACCGCCCGCACAACCAATGTTTGTTAAATTCTGAAGGTATCTGCGTTACATAAATTTGATCGTTGATTAGGCCCACAGGCATAAATATTATGAAATAAAATTATATATGTAAAAATTCGCCTATATCCACAAGCAAAACAATGCCTTTGAATGAAACATAACCTGTGAGATATCATTGAAGACAACAATCTACACATGAGAAAATTAACGGGGAATAAAATTATAATATTGTTTGCAATTTGAAACAGTGCAGAACACGATATCATTTTTGTGTAAAAAGAACTTGTTGGTAAGAAGCCCACGAGTTTAAGCATCGGGATTATCACACGTTCACTGTGTGAACCATTGGTTGCGTCAGTGCAAGACATAACTAACGCCAAATGTAAGGTAAACTGGAGAAATCAGCATAATTTGCTAACATTAACAAGCAATGTATTTTAATGCTTCCTGGTATGCAAGCAAAGTGGAATCGAGTTAATATAACAAATTTAGGAAAAATGAAGAATGGAGATTTTATTTTCGGTAATGGTTGTGCGATTATTTTCAGTTGACTTTTAAACAATAATTGGTTGTGTGGATGATGCTAACAACTTCTCAAATCACGTTTGCGAGCTAGGAATAAATACCAATCCAAATGTATCTAATGATGTTAACCATGTGATTTGCGCTAGTCTAGCTATGTTGTGCGACTAATAAGATAACATCGGATTGGTGTAGATATGAAGCTGGAAAGCCTAATTTAAAGAATAACTAAATAAGTTTACATTTGGCATAGTTTACAACAAGTACACATAGCGAAATGTAAGGACATACGTAATGTGTGTGAAGTTTCGTAAACATAGGAATAATTAAATAATAAAACAGTGCATGCACACTTTTTCGAGCGTGCAAATTGCAAGGCCTACAGAAATTTCGTTGTTTTGCACACGTGAAAATGAGGTGAAACACGGACAATTCGTTTTAAGTATTGCGTGAGTAAATTCTCTCCTCTCATGGCCATAGGTAGTTTCTGACTGCCGACCGGCGGACTCCAAACGGTCTTATCAGCAATGTTGTCCAAATTGTTTTCAAAATATTGAAATTCAAGAATTATATTTGATGTCAAACAGAACAGCATGATTTACTGTGAAATCAATGCCAGAAATCACTTTTAATCAAGGTTGCGATCTTTATATGCATACCTGAACCATTTAGTACATACATTTGCAGTATAACCTAATAATTGAATATTATAGAATAGGCAATTCATCCAGTAGACCGGTTTCGTCCTTATTGGGAACTCATCACCTACTGGCCAGAATTTGCCACGGACAGCTTTCGAACCTGGGCACGTCTGCTTTGGAATCTGGAGCTCTGACCACTGAGCCACCCTGCCGAACATTATAAATTATTCAAATGGTTGCTGCCAATTTAGAAAATTGTTTAAAATCCTGCTGGCAAAAAATCCTACACTAAAGTTAATAATAAGAATAAATGGCTGTTATTGAAATCTATTAATCAAATAAATTTATAATTCTAAATCTTTTATAGATGTTAACGTAGTTAATAAGATTTTTTTAACGAAAATATAGTATCAATAATTAAAAGATTACATACAAGTACCCCCATACATGTTCTATCTACTAACAGAGACGTTCCACTGGTATACATGATTAAATGCTACGGCATTGTTTACCTCTTAATATAAGCTTTTAATGCTATATACTTAGGAATATTTAAACATTGTTCATATGTAGGTGTGTATGTATTAATACATGCACGTATGTATGCATGTATGAATGCTGGTAGGCGTATGTATGTTTTAGTATTTCCAAGTGAAAAAATTAAGTGAAATTTTATTGGATACAAGTACCGTTTCTTTCTTATATTCTTCTCATATATCTACTTTAACAACTTGCGTGATCGTGCATTGAGCTCGAACTGAGGCGATGCATGCCATTGATTGGCCATTTCGTTTAATTCGCACTCTCTCAAAATTTACATTCTTTTATTTTTTGGCCTTTATATATATATATATATATATATAGGGAGAGAGAGAGAGAGAGAGAGATTTTCATTTGTAGATACTTGAGAAGAATGTCTAAAGAGAAGTCGGTATCGTATCAAGTAAAATTTGACTTCTGAGTTTTACCAATTAATAAGACTCACATATTCGGTAGTATGGTATCAACCCTACGAGAAATAGGATTGGAAATTAATTTACGAAAATTGGGGAAAAATTCGAAAAATCGTAATTCAAAAACAGTTCCGGACAAGCAGTGTAAGGACGGCTTCAATGTCACGGGACCAGTAAGCACCAATCAATCAATTAAAAAAACAATCTGTGCACCTAGGGGTGTAAAGGAATCAAGAGTTTACCGACCTACGTGAACTATCAATTGTTCTTCAAGGGCCAAAATGTGTTATCATCTCGAACCGTTCTGTACTTATTTCAACCTGGAAACATTTTAGTTTATATTTAAAACAATTGTCACGTACCTTAATTAGATAAGTGTTGTTGTGTCCGTTTGCAGAAAAATGATCTTCTCGTGCCGCCTTGCCTAGTCCAACGTCAGCATGATGTGCTTTGTTGGACGAGTGTATTGTCAACTGGTTTCTAACATCGTAACTACCGATCAAGTCAATTTGTTGAGGCATCATTTCTGCTTCCACATGGCAATGCCCAATTCTCTTGTTTGCTTTGCCATTTGCTTGATTTGTGCCGCTATTAAATGACTCTATTTGCAGAACAGGACAAGGGAAGAAAATAAAGCACTATATTCTCTCTACCAAAACGCAGTTCCCAATTTAAAGTTGAACAAAGGCCTTCGCATAAGCAACTTGATATGGCAAACTTTTCCAATTTAGACTTATTTCTAAATTAATTGATTATGAGTTTTAATATAACTAACGCGCCAATAAAGTTTAAGCTTTTAATAAGAAAACATCGGTTGTTAACAATGTTCCAAGTAGTTTAAAGTATCTGGAAAACGGGAATGCTTGTAAAAAAAATGGCAGTGCTCCTATCTGGCTTGTGTGTAAAGCTTAACAAACATTCCACCTGCGCTGTGTATTAGGTGTTGCGCAACTAGTAACAAATTATTTCAAATATTACCAGAAGGATAAACTAAAGTCAGCATGAACGAACGTATAATCTCGAGTAAAATGTGTTGAAAAATAATCGTAATTTTGGTGAATTTTATTATATATTGAGATCCATTGTGTTGGTACATGCACCGACTCACTATCAATAGTTTTGAAATAATGCTCCTTTTCAGTAACTGTACTGTTGGTTTCAGGTACTGACACTATAGCCATAGTGCTGTTATCCCTTACAGACTCGGTATATATATATATATATATTATATAGAGTGAGTTAGCGTTGAAGTCGCATTGTCGTTGACTTTATATGATGTTAGCTTCACTATTGCAGGTTTACACATTCATCTAGGAGATTGTACCGTCCTATTATCCCACATTCATCACCCAAATATACAGTGGTTAAAGGGCGTAATACCGGCTCCTACTGATGAGTCGCCAGTAAGCACGAGACGAATGGGCACGAGATTATACTTTCCGTTCATGCTGACTTTCGCTAATCCATCTGGTCCTATTTTAACTAATTTGTTACTAGGTGCGCAACACCTAATACACAGTGACATATATATACTAGTTCTTTGCCACAAACAGTATATGAATGTTATATTTTTTTTTACTCTGTTTGATATTGTAACTAAACAAGAATTAACTACAATTTGATAATATAAATCGGTAAATTTGAGTCTTTTGCGTGATTGAGGTAATTAACCGTCTGATGAATGATTTTACCTGTTTAGAGCGCACGAGAGTATGCAAATCAACAGAACCGAGTAATTTGATGGGAATGGAAACATTTCTAGTTATGTAGGTCATGCTTGTCGGTTGATTGCAGTTAATGAATGTTCAAGTGTACTGTTAATATGCTTATGGTGAAAACTTCTTAACTTTTACGCTCGAGACTTCATAGATGATTTGGAGCCGACACTTCCCGTCAAAATCACGGTATACGAAGTTACAGGAGGTGAGAACCGGTATTGCGATCTTGCTACTCTTATATATAAATCGCTGTTTTATCCTCATTGGTGAGTTTGTCGTTGTGCACTGACGATCATTAGGGAGGGTCAACACACAACATCAAATTCGATTGTTGGTAGAAAATATAATTGATATTTACCCCGAGTAACCAAGCTTTATTTAAATATTGAACTTAATTTTCGCAACAATTGGTGCAATAAAACCTGAGGTAAAGCAGGTTAAACGCGCTAATTCACTTAATTTTCAAAGCATTGCCGATTGAGTAAGTTGAACGATTCCTGTTGCCTAGCAAACACTTGCAAAAGAAGAAGAAAACAATTCACCAATCATCCAGTAAAACGAGGAACAGTTGTGGTTAATTAAACGATTGATTGATTTGGCGTTTAATATAAAGAAACTAACTTGTTTCTTCGTAGACTGCGTTTGAATGTATTTTACCTAGTGAACATTGGCCCCTCGAGTAAACTTTACCTGCTCGAATCGACGACGACACCACAGGGGATTGCGTTTGAAAATGTTCCTTTGGCAGCATCGAATGCACCGCTGTGATCGGTTCTGAAGTTCTTGCCTTAGTTGGACTTGCAACAAGTTTATGCTCGTCATGCAAGGGCTTTAAAGCTGGTAAGCTGGGCGTCTTCTGCCTTGAATAGCTAGTTAGCAGCATTTTGCAGTAGTGAAGTGAGTATTTCTTCGCGTATGCAACAGGTGTGAGACCATTTGAGTCTGCAATGTCTGATCTAGCTGTAACAAGTTGGATTAAGGCACAAAATGTGAAGCATGCAAAGCTAATCTTGATGTTCTAAGTTTACTTAAACGTTGGCAACCAGGCATTTTTGTTAAATGGTAGAGAATAAAGATAAAATAAAAAAAACATAAATATCTATTCAAACTTTCGTTAGTTTTGTAATTATAAAAAACGTATTACCGAATTAAGTGCATCTAGGCCGCCGTGTAGCATAATGCTGGTTACGTAAGAACAATTCATTTATTAACATTCACCTATTGATTACACAGAAGATGTTGCAAATGATAAGTAGTCAGCAAAAAGCAAGAAACTTATCAGCGTAACAGTTAGATACTGTTTGTTGCGGTAAGCTAATATATATATGCAAATGTGTATTAGGTCCTGCACACCTAGTAACAAATTAGTCAAAGATGACCAGCAACATGCGACCAAAGACAGCATGAACGGAATTTATATATATATATATATATATATATATATATATATATATATATATATATATATATTACACAGTATATTTAATTAGGGAAGAAAAACATATTAACAAAGTGGATAATGGCCATTTATTTCGAGAATTTTAAACTTCGCTGTACAATCTTTCATTTATATACATTCTTGGTTTCCATTTGAATATATGGGTGGCAACAAATATGACTCGGTTTTCTAATTCTTGTTTTGGCTGATTGATAAGTGTGTATGCGTATGTGTCTGTGTGTGCTTTTTTACATGTAAAGGTACTTCTCACTGTATTGCAGAATGATGCCTGAGATCTGGTCACTAATGTATTGATGGCTTGAGAATTAACCATCTGTTCAAATTGTTCCTTCTTATATAGATTATATATATATATATATATATATATATATATATATATATATATATATATATATATATTAAACAAGATCGCAAGCTTTATTTAAAAAATTGTCTTCATCGCCCGCGAAACTATTTTTCATTTCATTTTATAAATTTTCAATTCAATACCACGTATTCAGTTAGAGTGGTGTCGGTTATATAATGACAAATGGAGTGTGGTTATTTGAACCTTTACGTATAAAGGTGTTACATTTAGGTTCTACCTTAAAGAAAGGCTAACCAGGAGACATTCGCTAGTATACAACTGAAAATTATGTGGTATGCAGCAGGGTAACACAGTGGTTAGAGCAACTGATTCCGAAGCACACCTGCCCAGGTAAGAACCCTGTGTGCAGCAATTTCTGGACAGTACGTGATAAGTTCCCAATATGGACGAAACTGGTCTACTGGATGAATTGCTTTTTAAAGCACTAAAAAAGCTTAGTTTATACTGATAAATGTACGTACTTAATGGATAAGGTGTTTATATCGTGATGAAGTTATGTCACCGAAATTCTTAATATGATGGCCCAAGTTATTTAAATGCTCATGCATTTCATTTATTTCTACATCTTCGTTAATAAATATTAAGACATAATTTGCATACTATAGTATGATAGTCGGTTTGGGTAAGCGTTGGCACTAATTGGTATAGTAAATGGATTTGGAACATTAATATCAGAAAGAGGCCATATTCCTCCTCCTATATAATATGAGTTATGTGACATTATGTATTATTTTGAATAAAGACAGAAAATGCGCAATTTTATAACATTTATCGTGTATTGAATATATGTGAGGATGAGAAATAACAATTTCATTCGATTAATAAATCAGTATAAGAGTTAAAAAATTATTTGTATGAATATAAATGACTTTATTCAAACAAATGTTCAACTTTCACCATGATGAAGAACTGATAAAACAGTGGCAAGAAAATTAGGACAGGTAAGATCGTGCTAAGTCTTCAATAGGACGAGAGATTGAAAATAAATTTAAAATCAACAAAACAAACAGTGAATGGCGCAAACTCTAATGATAAATTTAAAAAATTATAATACAATGTCCAACATAAGCCTGATAAATCGTCACTCACGAAGTGAGAGGGTACAGCTTTGTGAAGTGGCAAAAGGTAGCTGAAACGAACAAGTAGTCTTCATTAAGACCAATTATATTAATGAGCAAAACTTTACTGCAAACTGGCAGGTAATTTCAAAATAAATCCAATATTAAACAAAAATTTTAATTTGGAGATATTTATTCCTGAACAATTGAAATTATACAATATCAAGAAAAAAATGTGTTATTATTCGGAGATTATGAAAAATAAAATTATTCCATCTTTGATTCACTGATCAGTACTTTCCGCAAATCCATGAAAGAAGAATAGGTATGTGACTAGCGGACATACATTAATTAGATCCGTAATAAACTGCATACTGTTATCGGTAAATTGCTTAAACTGTCAGATTTATCTTAGGTACACGACGTCGATTTTACAATCAATAATGCAAATGTAGAGAATAATGACGAGCGTAACGATTTGATATTGAAGACCATCATATTCAGCTTATAAAAAACTAAGTTTTAAAAAAGGACCACACATTCCAAACCTGGAAGATTGTTTTACGTATCTTAAAGTGATACTTGAAAAAGAGTTGCGCATATCGGAAGCTGTTATATGCAGCATTACTAATTTGTTATTAAATAAACTAAAGAAGTTTGTGAATAAATTGAACAGAAACAGGTGAATTGGCTGTGCGCGCCTGTGTGTGTTTGTCAGTATGTAAGTTTCATTTTCATATTCTTTGTCATTTAATATATGCATTTAATTTATAATTAATTTTATACGAATTAGCAGATATTGAGGTCTAGTTGAGCTATGGGAACAAGTTTTCCTGTATTAAATGTGTTGTAGAAATCTGATTTAAACTAGATATATGCTTCATTGAATAATTAATTTATCAATTCAGATTAAAAATACATGGCTTAAATTCAATTTTACAAGATATTCAGTTGAGTTTCGAGTTCAAACTCCCTTACTCTTATGTACTTTCTGTCCTAGACTTATCAATAGTGGAACAGGAAGATATTGGAGTTCGAAAAATTTTTCCAAATAGTAGATATAGAGGTTACTGCAATCAAACATTAAAGCAAAGTTGCGATTTAGATCTATACACCTGACACTTTATTTTCATATATTTGCGAGTATAAACTAAGTATTGTGTAGTGTGAGGAATTAAATTCAGCCAGTAGACTGGTTTCGTCCTTATTGGGAACTCATCACTTACTTTCCTGAATTCGCTGCGGATAGGCTCAAATTTTGCACCTGCTCGGAATTTGAGAGCTCTAACCACTGAGCCACCCTGCCGCACACCGCACAAAATTTTCAGTTATACACTAACTAATGTTAGACGTAAAGATCCAACTAATCACCCTCATTCTGTCATTATCAAACAGACACCAATCTACCTGCCCTCGGCAATTTCCGGCCAGTACATGATGAGTTCTCAATAAGGACGAAACCGTTCTACAAAATGATTTAACTTTATCAAACTGTACAATACTTAGATTATATTGAATTATGTGCGTACATGGAGAGTCATGTGGATAGATCAAGATCGCAATCTCGAATAGGGTGATTTTCTTCACCACCCGCGTAACCAATATTCATTTAATCAATCAAAGTCCCAATTTCTAAGATAAAACTAGATGAATAACATTTATTTTCAAAATAAAGCAAAATTTCTGTAATAAAATTTAATGAAAACATAGGACTGTGTAGATTACTTTTGTATAAGCAAATATGTATCCATAAACGTATATTAAAGTGCAGATCAAATATCCATAATAACCTTCCAAGAATAAATACGTTGTCGCAGATTCAGGACATCGCGACTTTTTTCATTATACTATAAGAGAAAATAAGAAAATATATCGCGGATTTCCTGGAAGACCAAAATTATTTTGTTAATTCCAAAAAATATTTTTTTTAAATTCCATTAAAACATTAATGAAAAATAATATTTCCCCATCTACGAACAACAAAGCAAGCACAAATTTGTATAAAACGTGTACATACCTTGTATTTGAATTTGTAACTAACATGACCAAAAAAGAACCATATTCTAACATTCAAATATTTGTGCCTATTTTAGATTAGAGTACTGTACATACGTGTTCTATAAAAGGGTTGTTTGTTAACAGTACGTAAAGGGAGGGTTTTAAAAGTCCGAATACATGTTAAATAAGTAATTTAAATATGGTGTCGCGACTTCACGGATTTTTAGCCATTGCGACTGGTCTTGGAACCTATCTACCGCAATAGACGGGGATTCACTGTAGATGGTGTTCCAGACTTCGAAGAAAATCTGCCCCGGTTCGAATACTGCCCACTGATAGTACTTAAATAGTTCCCAATAAGGATTCAATATTTTATTTATACTGACGATGTATTTAGTCCTTATTTATTCTTTAGGAAGAAAACTCCTTTGTTGAATGGATGCAAATAAATTTATTTTTGACTATTTTTAGTTGGATCTGGCTAAAATATTTTGATAAAAATATACTGCATAAAATCATAAATAGTATGTTGAACATGCTTGTTTTTAATGTGAATTAATGAAAGTTTTATGATATAATTTAATATAATCAAGGCTGCGAAATTGATATAATCACCATACCCATTAATTAAATCCATTTGTCAGTATAAACTTAGACGTATATAGTGTAGAAAAGGCACTTCATCCAGTAGACCGGTTTCGTCCTTATTGGGAACTCTTCATGTACTGGCCAGAATTTGCCGCGAACAGGGCTCGAACCTGGACACGTCTGCTTCGAAATCTGGTGCTCTAACCGCTGAGCCACCCTGCCACACAAAGGCAATTCATTAAGTAGACCAGTGGCTCAGTGGTTCGAGCAACAGATTCCGAAGCAGACGTGCTTAGATATCAGCCATGCCTGGTGTAAATTCTGGCCAGTACTTGATGAGTTTCCAATCAGGACGAAATTGGTCTAGTGAATTAATTGTCTTTTCTACAAGTGTGTATTATTTATATGTGACGGTGGGCGAGTATTTCAATAAGTCTGTCAATGTTAATTGTTTCCTAGTTACGTGGTACTTGGATATTAGTTATTTTATTAGCTAATTGTCAATCAAAGCCTAGAGTACCGTTTGTTAGTGGAAAGTGTATTTAATTGGTCCCGTATATTTTGCCGCATTTCTTGAATGTGCGTATTTGGTAATAATCACACAACTTTCCTTGCTTTGCAGCACATCTCTTTGCTGCCTATGCATTTGCCATTTTAGTTTTTTGTTGCAACTCTTGTTACTAACGTTACCTTAGGTGACGCCTATAGAACTGGGATTTTTTATGCTTGCTACTGTTTTTTCGAGGTGTTTCAGATAATATACAGTGTTAACTAAATTTATAAATATTCGGCAATGATTGTTGTTTTTGGATATGCAGTTCTTCATAAATATTTCAGTATGTTTACAACTTTTCTTTGTGAAGAACGAAAAAGCTTTTGCGGTCACTTGGTGCCATGTTTCGGTGATACAATCATCAATTGCTGATATAGTAGATCGTGACACTACTCTCTAAATCAACTTCATTGGAAAATTTCTATTAATTCTATTGGTAAGCTGGGTTTCGCTTCCTCCAATGTATTTTCTAACTCACTTTTCTTTTTATTTGTAAACAATAAGAAATTTGGAGAATGAATGCATTTTTCTTAACAATAATTGATTGCGCGGGTGGTGGCAACAATTCTTTAAATCAAGTTTGCGAACTTGAAGTAAACACCAATCCCATTTTATTTAACCAGTCGTCGAACAACATAACAAAACTACCGCCAGCCGCAACGCACTGATGCGTTTCGACCTTCAATGATCATCATCAGAGTACGACGGCAAACTGACTTTCGAGGATCCATGATCTGATGATGATCATGGAAGGCCGAAACGCGTCAGCGCGTTGCGGTTGGCGGTAGTTTTGTTATGTTGTTCGACGATTGGTTAAATACAATGGTTTTGGTGCTTACTTCAAGCTCGCAAACTTGATTTATGGAAATAAATGCATCTGATTTTTCCCGTTAAAAACTATTCTTTTCTGAGTTAATTGTTATCTTTATTTTAAAATCTACAAATTCTTTTCCAATGATTGGATTTACTTTTCTTGCCATTATTGATGATGGAATATTTTCTTGCAAAATGAATTTCTTCTGAATCGCGTATCGATTGAGGTCCCCTTATTAACATACACGGATTTTTCCGATTTGTTACGCATTTGTAAGATCTTTTTAAAATGGACTCTTTCTTCATTGAATCTGCTTCCAAAGCACATCGTTCTAAATCAGTTATTTCAGCTATTCAACAGATACGTTTTTTAAGTTTTTGAGCCATTGTTGTTGAAATTAACTTATATTTACAATGTACCGATCATATCAAGCCATTGTCGTTCACTCTAAGCATTTAGATGTCGATAAAAGACTGAATTCATTTCTCATCCCCCATTGTGAATTATATGCCTTGATCGGATTCGATGACCCTTATCAAGATTTCTCTAGGATTTACAGTATTTGTGTAAGTCAAATGTAGATCTTCTATATGTCGTCTGTACATTGTGTATGGATAAATATTTATTATTTTGTTGGTAAGAAAACTAAATTGTTGAATAGATGAAAGTAAACTTATTTGGGGCCTAAATTGTTTGACCGTTCCAGCATATTTCAATTGAACTAACCTAATTTAATCATAAGTAACCCATTAAGTACACATGAGCGAAGGAAAATTGTTGAGATTGCAATAAATGGCAGACTTTTTGGGTGGGGGATTATAGTGGTTAGCGAATAATGCAAAGTGTATGCTTGTGTTACTTCTTTTCTCGTTGAATGACACCTGGCTAACCTTTTAGCAGGAAATATTTTCCTATTTAGTTCTGGCATACCGTCTTTTTGAGGGAAATGTGTATATTTCTCTTGTGTGTAGATGCGTTTTTTTTTGTTGTTCACTGACTGATAATCACACATCTTCTGTGTTTTCAAAGCAGGTTGGATCGCTTTGTTTTTCGACACATCAGTTTGGGATTTGCAGTTTTGCTTCAATGATTTTTATTCTTATTCTATCTGTCCGTGTTTCTTGTAGTGACACATCTACAAATAACATTTGTTAGCAATCAAATAATGTTTTGTTGATGTAATTTTTCAACAATCAGGGACAGTTCTTGCTGTTCGATTTATGTAGTGCTTCATAGAAATGCAAGATTTTTTCTGACCTTCGCTTTGCGAAAAATGACGTTTGTTGCGTTCATTTTGTGCTCCACTTAAATTATATGATCTGTATCAACTAAATTTATCTGATAAACCACTGTGGCAGTTGCTGATTTATTCAATTGATTAGCTGCTCTTATGTGTATCATATTTACGTGTAACCACACACATATATTAAATTATGAACATTTAGAGATATGGAGAAATGAACACATGCTTAATAAAATTAAAAATATTCAAAAATAGATTTACTTTCGTCTACAAAAAAGAATGTTTTCTTTCTAATAAAAGATTAAGAATTTATTACTGAAATTAACAATAGAAATATATATTCTTCATAGCCTTTCCTTGTGCCGAAAAAATTTTTATCTGATACAAGAACAGTTTCTTTCTCATTTTCTTCTCAAATATCTACAAAGCAAGATATAAAAATGCAAACATGGAGAGAGTGTTAAATAAGGGAGCAACCAATCAATTGCGTGCGCCACCTCCAGTTCAAGCTCAATGCCTGAACATGCTTTTTCTGCTTGCATAAAACTGGCTGCAATTTATTTATCCATAAGGCTTCGTAAGTGGCAAACTTCCTTCTGTTATTGAATTTAGCAATTATTTGCAATGCTACACCTGGAGAACATGCGTGTGAGGTTTGAGCGATATTTTTTTTTCACCGCTTTAATAAATTAAAATATCAGTATATCTGTAAAAAAAATATGGAATGAAAATTAAAAGAGAAAATATATCTTACCGCCAACATGAAGAAGGCAATCAACCAGTTCTGCATGAGCAGCTTGAACTGCTAAATGGAGTGCTGTGCTGTTGTTTAGCTTGTCTGTGGCGTCAATGCTCATTTGTTGGTCTGAACCCCGTTTATTGAAGTTTAGTAACAATTGACAGGCCTCCAAGGCACCTGAATAATTGTGGAAGACAAAGAGAAGCGTAAACAATTTCACCCACATAGGAAAGAGTTTTAGCTAAACGCAGTTTGGTGAATCGTAAATTCATAAACCTCATAACCCATTTTTGGTCGCACGGTGTTTGAAAGGCCGCAAACTGTTGCATGTAATACCGTGTTAAAACTTATTGTGGTAATCATCAAATTTCAAAGTAAATTATGAAAGGCGTATTTAAATTGATAGGCTGTGGGTTAGTAGTTTATCTTATTTTTGAAAAATGTTATTTTTTCGTCCAGAATACGAAAACCATATTTAAAAATTTAAATTAAAGCCTTCGCTGAGCTTTCGCCGTTTTTTCAATACTATAATTGAAACGGAAACCAATATATTGTCAGCCATTGTCATCTATCCTGTGCAACTCCAGGTGCGTACAGTCTGCAGATGATTCAAATCTCGCCTAAAAACTACAGATAAAGTATCGATATAAAGTTCGGCTTGCAAGAAACAGATGAAATAAGTTTCGAAATAATAAGCCAATTAAGCAACTATAGTATTCTATAAAAAGAAAAATATCCCCAGGTGGGGTTAAAATATTGGCAAAATGGTACATCTACACGGATCAAAGAAAAACGGATATCACATGCATTCAAAAATAGCAACCATACCTATTTTTAGAGTAAGAATAACGACAGAACCGAGAATGAAATGCTGTGTTATAGAGAAATATGCCGAGTACATGTATAATTCCAATTTTACAACGATGAATTTTGGTAACATTAGATTTTGTATTACCGAAAATTCAAAGCATAGATATGCAGGTAAAAGTTCTAGCCAGTTTCATTCTTATTTTGAATTTTTATGTGTCATTTTATACAAAAAATATCTGCTTTTAATATGCTGTACCTTAAAAATAAGATTAAATTATGGATCACAAGAGAACTTATTAAGGCTCCCAGTTCCTCTGTTTAATACATAATTTGCGGTCTCCATTTTCGTATGCCGTCACCGGTCCACAGATAATCGCAAATATAAATACTAACTAATAAAGGAAGAGGGAAATTTTATTTAATAGGATCCATTTATACTCATGACTGGCTAATATCTCAATAGCTACTGTCGCTTCGCCAGATAGGTATACGTCGCATATGTATTTTTGTCTATAAAAACAAATCACTAAGTTAAATATAATTGCATGCATGTGTAAGTCCATTATATTACATCTAGAATGTCTAAATGTCTATTTAAATTTAGCCCGCGTCAGAATAATAATTTTAATCTTACTATTTGGAATGGCTTAATTAAAGGTGATCGCACTAGTGGATTGACAAGTAATAAAAATACTCGATTAGTAAAACAGTTATATTGTAAGTTTTTTTTAATGAATAGAAAAAGTAAGCGTTTGTTTAAGAAATGAAGTTCAAGCAAATGAAGGCCAGACAAGAGAATACCTGTGTCCAAACCATACACATATTTATGTATATGCAAAAGGTGTGTTCATATGATGCACCTTGGTTACATAATATATCAGCAATAAGTATATATATATATATATATATATATATATATATTTGTCTTTATTGTGGCTATTTACTTATTCATATTTATTTATACCCACGTCTAACATCTAAATATCTATTCATATATACGTCAGCACACTATATATTAGGCAAATACAGTGATTCCTCGTTTATCGCGATAGATAGGTTCCAAGATCGGCCGCGATAGCTGAAAATCCGCGAAGTTGGGACACCATATTTACAGTACTTAATTTACATTTATTCCAACTTTTAAATGCCTCTCTTTACGTACTGTTAACAATTCACTCTTTTGCAGAACACGTATGCACATTACTCTAATCTAAAACGGGCACAATTATTTAAATGGTAGAAAAGTAACATAAAAACATATTGTTTTAAAAGGTAGAATGAAATCAGTAATCATTGGAACCAATGACACTGTCTTACATCGCATTTTGTCACCGAACTGCTACGCTTTGTGTTCTGTCAACAAAATGCGGTTTCTGAACTGTTGTACGCATTGTTCTTTGTTCACGTTAGTTACAGTTTCAAATACAAGGTATATACATGATTTATACTCTTTTATGCTTTCTTTGTTGTTCATAGTCTAGGAAATACTATTTTTTATTAATTTTTTTCAAATAGAATTAACAAACTATTTTGTGGATTTGACAATATATTTTGGGTCTTCTTATATCGCGACTATTTGAGACATTACCGGAAAATGCGCGATATCATTTCATTTTTAAAAATCCGTGATGTCGTGAATCCGCGACAATCGATCAGCGAAGTGGAGAGGTTTTACTGTACAGATAATCACATAAGCAAGCATGTGAATTCTTCACTACATTTTCTAATTATCTATATACCCATCATATATATATATATATATATATATATATATATAGATACCATGTAAAATATGCATATCATATAAACAACAATGTGAGTCCCTCAATGGATAAATTATATCAGTCAAAAAATATTTATTAATATTCAAATATCTTTGTAGATGTCTATGTGTTAAACACAATTAGGGAGCTAATTTAGAAGATACAATTGGAGATAGCAATAAATAAAGGATGACAGTTTTATGCTGAGGATACGAATGAAGGTATTCTTAATTGAGTACCGATTACTATTCATTGAAAATCCGAAATGCGAACGTGCTACTCTGTTTGGCATAACAGTAAACCGGTTTCACCCTTATTTGGAACTCGTAATGTACTGGCCAGAATTTGCCGTGGACAGGGCTCGAACCTGGGCGCGTCTGTTTCAGAATCTTTTGATCTAATCACTGAACAAAGCTGCCGCACGCTACACAAACTTTTGACTTTATGGGATTTCTTTACAAGTTCCAACCAACCACTCTCAATCTATCATTACTGAACACGCACCACGCTAACTTGGAAGGTGGTATTTAATTGGAAAATTAGATAATTAAACGAACACTGGTTGTTCGAGCGGTGATCATGAAATAAAAACCTGCTCCATTACGTACACACATTTGTCAGTATAAACTAAATGTAGAAAAGGCAATTCATCCAGTAGACCGCGGCAATTTCTGGACAGAAACGTGATGAGTTCGCACTAAATACGAAACTGATCTAAATTCAGCACGCAGATAATCATGAAGTTGGATGCCAAGAGTCTATTGCTTGTTCACTCCATCAGCATCATGCAGATGATCAAAGCCAAAAGACTGCGGACGTTTCACGTAGTAAACGTAACTAAGACAATAAATTAATCAAAGTATAAATTGTGTGTTTTGTTTCGAACTGTTGATTATATATAATTTTATTTTTCATAGGATCTTAAATTCTTTAATGTGACCTTTCCATCTAGTAGATGCCTTCACTATCTATTCTCTCTCCCAATATATATATATATATATATATATAAAGAGAGAGAGAGATTTCATTGCTATATTGTATCCACATAACTGATGTTTTACCATAAATTTCGTAGAGTTTAAATTTTTTATTCTGTCTATCTTTTGGCAGATGAATTTCTTAGTACTTATGTTTTACGTGTCGCCTGAAAGTTTCATACCAATAATTTTAATTTGTCACCGCTACGTACGCTTTAAGCACGCTTGCCTTTTGTGCATACTAGTGATGATTGACGCACAAGTTAAGGTCTGATTCATTGTTCTACTACTAAGTCATGGTTCCACCCATAAAACTGATGAAAATTAACGAAGATTTGCTTTCAAACCTGTCGAAGTGATTAATTAAAGAACAAAATTTTCTTGGTATTGAAAAGTGCAGTTCCTTGCTAGTTTGAGCTTAAAACTAAAACTTTAGCAAATTTTTTATTAGCAATAATTCACTTTTAGAAATGGGGTTCATTTTCTAAATCCATACCATTTATGAAATATTCACCAGCATACGCACATTCTGAAATTATTTCAAGTCATACCTCAAGTGGCAATAAAAACTTCACAGCTGAAAGAAGCAAATGAAAAATAAAGTGTATATTGCAGTGAAATGAAAATGATGAAATAATTTGGAAATAAAAATAAACATCGATAGACTAAAAATGAGTAATGGTTGCTCAAAAAAACTTTTTTCAATGATAAATTAAATAGTTTCCAGAAATGAAGGTACAATAAATGTAAAATAAGAAACATGGAATTATAATTAATGATATTGATATGAGAAGCAGAATTATATAGATAAGACAGAGTATAAGCGATTATATATACTCAGGTATATATATATATATATATATATATTAATTTTAAATTTTTGAAAATCAGGTCTTAAGGGATTCACACCTAGTTCAAGCTTTGAACTGATGCGATAAAAGCAACAGCTGGTGTCTGTTTTCACACTCTCTAAATGTTCACATTTCTACCTTGTTTTTCTTTTTCAACTTATATATATATATATATATATATATGATGAGAAACTATTATAGGATTTATAGCTAGTTATATTTATAGTTTGTAGGGGTGATTTCAGGATAGACAGATTGTTCTATGTCCAGGTGAATGGATGGATTGATGAATGATTTTCCAAATATCTCACATTAGACAGGCATTCACTGCCTTGAAATAGGTTACGAGTTACCTCCCTATAACAACGAGAAATATTGACAGTTACGTGAGGCTGTGAAAAGATGCTATGTCGCCAACTACTGGCAGAGTTAGATTTATCGGATATATGACGAAAACTTCTACATATCTGTGTTATTCCTTGACGGTAATCAGACAACGATAGGTGAAAGTCATTTTCCTATTTATACAAAACTAATGACATAATTTTAAGGTGGTGTCAGTGTAGGTAAACACCGTTCTCTTATCTATCACTATAACTTTGATATGAAAGTTCGGCCAAATAAAAAGACATTGTCAAGCAACTTTATCATATCAAAGTTGCTCTACTTTACATTTGCATTCCGATCGATCCCCGCTAGCTAGTTTGCCGTCGGACCCTGGGGAATGACGGCAGCTTCGCTATGTTGTGCGACTGATTAAATACAATGGGTTTGGTCTTCGAATCAGGCTCGCAAACATGACGTAAACAATTATTATCACCATCCACGCAATCTATTATTGATTAATCGGATAACTTATATGCATGTGACGAAACCTGCATGCAGCTAATGTACGTGTTAGCAACACACGCATTTTGAAATTGTATAGCGACATATGTATCTGGCTTGCTTTTCCAATAAGCGAAACCTATTCTGAATCTCCTAATATTTCAAGATTTTACTAACTACTCTCAATCTGCCATTTTATAATAGACAGAATAAACATTTTGAATTTTATACTGATTTGAAGTCTATTAGTATGACTTTAGCTATATATATATATATATATATATATATATATATATATATATATATATATATTGTCAATATAAAATAAAAATTGTATCAGGTAGTAGACAAATGCCAGCATTAGGCCGATTTTGTTTTTATTGTGAGCTCTTCAAGTACTTAGCTACATTTGCCCAGGGCAGGCCACTTCCGAGATCTTGCCGCATACTACACGCAATTTTAATTTATATGTCTTATCTACCTAGTTTACCTTTCAATTAAGCGAAACATGTATGGAATCTCTTGTGACCTAACATTATAACTAGGCCCAATCGAACTTCAGTTGTTAAATAAGCACCATGCAATTTGCGATATGTGTACTGATTTGAAAATTGATAGCAGGATTTGAAGTGCATATTTCGTACCAGGTAGCAATGACATTTCATGCAGTATACCGGTTTTGACGGTTTTGAAAGTTCTACCAGGTCCTTCAAGAAGCTCCAGCGACAAAGAAATGAACCTAGCTATATTTGGTTCGGAGTCTGAGACTCTATTCACTGCGCCACGCGTGTCGCATAACTTGTAATTTGAAACCATATACCAACTTAGGTTAGGGTTTAATCTTCACTTAGCATGGAACCTATTCGGAACCCCTTGAGAACTGTAGTTCTACCTCTGCATCACAGATGTCATTATAACACTTTCAATACGCCAGTTTGGAAAATTGAAGTGATATGATTACTATTGCCAGGATATTGATTATATATATATATATATATATATATATATATATATATACTCACCAAGCTAAACATTGCATCGTAGAGCAATATCAGTAACCAATATATAAATTCTGATTAACCTTTCTTAAGTTGGATCTGAGGAAAAAGTGCAACGGTAGTTTAAGCGATTATACAATGGACGAATGCGGTCTAATGGATGAATCATCTTGCTGTCTAACGCACTGTTTACTTTATACTGACATAAATACAATAAAACTCCTGTCATTAGATTTTAACGTCCCCAAAAGAATGATAGGTCGTAAGTTTAAACTTTTGAAAATCAGGTCTTAAGGGATTAACAATATTCTTTACCTGCAGGAAAGGCCAACTAGAATCATTATTTCGTCAATAATTTGAGCTGTTATCTAACGTGTAGCATGAGTGGCACAGTGAATAGAGGCTCGAACTCTGTTGAAAATGTTCCTGGATACGTGTTTTTCGTCAGTGGCAAATTCTGTTCAGTATTTTAAAATTTTTAGTAGGGTAAAAACTTGTCTAGTGAATGAATTGTCTTGTTGAACTGATGCAAATGAAACTTTAATAAAAAAAACAAGTTTGATCGAAATTTTGCAATTCGTCATCAGATTAATAAATCTTCCCCATGCCACATGATGTCTGCTATGTATTCACAGATAGAGACTGGCTAGTTGGCGGTACAAGTCTCACAAGATATCAAATATGTTCCAGCTAAAGGAAAAGCTGTTGTGAAACAGATGATTTTATAGGACTTTAATTTATTTTTAATATATATAGCACGGTCGGTTAAGCGAATAGAATCTGTGATTCTGAATAAATGTTCCCCATTTCGTATCCAGCCTGTGATAATTTCTGGACTCCACTTACAAAATAATCGGACAAAATCTAAACTTGTCTATTTCATGACTTTACTTTGCAACTTCATGCAATGTTTATTTTATACTGATAATATATATATATAACCAAAACTCTGTCATTTGTTTTCACATAAATATAAATCTACCTCAAGTGTCATGGTGACAGATCGCGTGTGGCTAGTTAGAATTTCAGGTCTTCAGAGGTTCTAATTTAGGTTTCACTTGAGAAGTCTAAACGAAAAGTTAAGTTGGTACATGACATAAAATCGTGTTTAATATGCGGCACGTTTGGCGCAATGAATGGGGTTTGCAGACTCTGTAGATAAAGCGTCACAGATCGGGTCACGTCCGCGGTAAGATATAAACAGTAATTGAAGAGTTCCTAATAAGGTCAAAACTGCCGTTGCTACATGATTCTATTTTTAGTTTAGACTGACAAAATATTACTATACAAGTTTGTATTTAAGTATAAAAGTAATGATGATGATGATGAAGCTCATTTGTTAATGATGATGATGATAGTAATATTGATGGCGAGAATTTTACCAATTTCTTGATAAGGATAATTTTGATGATGCTTATTTTAATGATTGTGATGAGGAGAAAGAGGAGGAATGTTTACGTGATGACCTTGGTGATGATGGTGATGATGATCATGATCATTATGATGATGATAATGATGATGGCGATGATGATGATATTAGTAAATCACGTGTACAAAACAGAGGTAAATTTTCAAAATTTAAGTGATGCTATCACGTTATGGAACATAATTAATGCGACGATTTAAATTGATGAAAATGAAGCTGATTTTGTCGACGATGTTGTTTATGATAACACTGGTTGCGAGATTTTACACCAATTTCATGATAATTATCATTTTTGTGATGCTGATTTTAATGACGGCGATGAGAAAAACGTGAAGGAATAAAATTTTCGTGATGACACTGACGATGATGATGGTAATGAGGATGATGGTGATAATGATAATGATGAGGAGGAGAATTATGGTAAGTCAGATGTATCCAACACAGGAAAATGTTGAAAATTTACTTGATTAGATTACACTATGGAACATAACTGCTGCGAAGAACTTTATCATGCTGCTGTTATTGAAATAGATGACGACAAATCTCATTTCGTTGGTGATGATGATGATGATGATGATAATATTGATGGCGAGAATTTTCACTAATTTCATGATAATGATAGTTTATGCAATGTCGATTTTAATGACCGTGATAAGAAGTAAGAGGAGGAATAATATTTTCGTGATGACTCTGTTAATGATGATGATGATGGTGGTGGTGGTGATGATGATGATGATGATGATGATGATGATGATGCAAGTGTTGTAGACGATGATGAGAATGATGAGGATTATGTTAAAACACGCGTATCAAACACAGGAAAATGTTGAAAGTTTAAGTGATGCTATGGAGCATAATTAATTCGACGATCTTGGTCATGGTGCTTTAAATTGAAATTGATGATAATGAAGCTCATTTTGTTGCTGATGTTGGTGAGAATGATAATAGGGATGGCGAGATTTTTTACCAATTACATGATAATAATAATTTTTTATGCCGATTTTAATGATTGCGATGAGAATAAAGAGGTGGAATAACATTTTAATAATGACACTGATGATGATTATTATGATGATATGGATAATTATGATTTTGACGGTAAATCTCGTTTTCCAATCCCAGAAATCTGTTGAAAATTTACGTGATGCGATGACGTTCAGCAACAGAATTAATGCGACGATCTTGGTGAAGATGCTTTTTCAAATTGATGATGATAAAGATCATTTTATTAATGACGATGATGATAATATTGATGGCGAGATTTTTTACCAATTTAATAATAATGATAATTTTGTTGACTTTGATTTTGATGATGTTGATGTGGAGAAGAAGGAAGGATAATATTTTCCCGGCGAAACTGATGATTGCGGTTATGATGAAACTAATGATTATGGCAATTATGATGTTGACAATTATGATAACTACAGTTTTGAATGTATTTTTTTTAAATTACGATAATGATTATTTTGATGATAGTAATGAGAACGGCATGTTTGGTCAAGATGATTGTAATTACTTATGTATTGATTGTGATTATGATTATGATGATGATGATGAAAATTGTGATAATTTTAATGATGATGTTGGCAATTATGATGATGACAGTTTTGAGGGTGATTTTTAAATTACGATGATGGTAATGATATTTATTATGATAGTAATGAGAAAGACTGGTTTGGCTTTGATGATTTGAATAATATATATATTGATTGTGATTATTATTATGTTGATTTTGAAGATGTTGATGCCGATGATGATGATGATGATGATGATGATGATGATGATGATGATGATGATGATGATGATGTTAATTATACATATGCCGTGATTGCTGATAGTCATGATAATAATCGAAATAAGAACTGTCTGTGCTGTGTCAAACACGACACTTTCATATGTTTTAGTAGACTAGATTACGCTTATTACAAACAGTCTTGTTAAAAAATTCTTTTCCATAAAATTTATGGACGAAAAGGCTTTTTAAAAATGGCCAGATCGTCGTAAAAAAGCGTGACGACAAAAATTGTGGCGAAATTGAGGCTCAATTGTTCAAAATAAGTAAGCATGAGATATGGCACTGTCCAAAATCTCCTATTCTTCTATTTCGTAAGATTGATTCGTAAAGCGGCTTCGGAATTCAAAACCGATCCACTGTCTACCAGATTATTATTATTTTGCACCCGGGTATTCACAGTATCTTGTCCCTTCCTCACCGAGATGCCGCCTTTAATTACTTCATTTCTGACATTAAGTGTAAAAATCGGTCTGGCATGTACAGATAGGTAAGGAAATTTATAATTTTAGTTTCACTTGAATGACTGATACATTTGCCGCTAATTATATGAAACAAATTATATCTCAGTCTTAAACAAACACCCACACATATACATGCACACGGACGTGGCATACGCTTATCTAGTGAATTGCAAGATGTTGCTAAATCGTTGTAATTTCACCGGAATGAGTGTACATGTGTAGTAATTTATTACTCCTCAATCCAAAACAAACGATAACAAATACACACAGGCATGGCGTACGATTATCTAGTAAGTAGTCAGGATTTGTTAATAAATTAATTTAAATTCATTTCGATGAGTGTACACATGCAGACACATACTCAAACCCATTTAACATACACTTACTTAGTGAAAAAAACAGTTATGCTTAACAGATTTAACAATAAGTATTAATGGGGAATTATAGCTAAATTTTCCACTTGAAATATTGATTGTGTGATTTACTTTACATTTAAAAAGACTTCCGAATGCAGAAATCAAAATATATGGAAAAAGTAGGTAAACAGTTTATGCAAACACCTTGTGTCGCACCACAAGGCAAAAGTAATTAATCTATTCCCTGCCGTGCAACATATTTCTTTTAAAATTAAAAATTGTTTTGTTTCTGTATTTTACGATAAATGGAGCACATACTAGGCAATATTCAAATTATTAATTAGCCGTAAAAATTACACGAAATGACCTTTAGAAAGGACGCTGCATTTGTTCGATTAGAAAAATTGATTTACTCACCATTAACCGCGCAAAAATGCAACGGGGTCCATCCGTTGTTATCGGTAGGCAAAAGGCGCTTGCTCAAATTTCTCGACAGCAACAACTATTAAAAATGAAAAAATAGAGCTCAATTTACAACACGTTCGTTAAATATGTCGTAATAACTTTAGATTTCGCCTATATTGGTCGGGTAGTTTCTACGGATTCCCTCAGATTTTATTATAAATGTGTCGTCCAGCCGAGACTTAATTAACCCAAACTCCGTAGTAAAAGTGTTCATTTGTGCAGACAATACTCTTACTAAGTTTCGCAATCCATCAGAAGCCATTTTATTCAACTCAAAACAAATGCTTTATTTTGAATTAATTATTGATAGGAGTTTTCGTGTAAAAAGCACGTCCAATTTGTAAACCAAAATACAAATATTTATTATTCTATATATTCACTTCTGCGGCTCGATGGCTCCTTCCATCATTGTGCTGACTGCGCTATACTAATTGGTGCACTTCTGCGAGGACTTACTGTTCTTTTCACTTCAGCCCTAGAAGTGACACTTGGAGCGTTCTCGGCCTCAAAGGTGGATATTTCTACAGTAGACTACTAAATTAATTCATTAAATCAAGTTTGCAAGCATTTGATAGACACCAAACCCACTGTACCTAACCAATAACTTTATTGCAAAACAACCGTTAATGTATAAGCGAACTGTTCCGATACACAGGTATTAATCTGAAGATAGCAAAACTACTTTCAATAACTTTTTAGTCAGCGTTATCGACTGCAATTGTGGTGCATTTTATTACCTAAAACGTAACACTATTGCACTCCAGACACATTAATCCGGATATCGGTATACAAATTTTAAATATTGCAAAATATCGTCAGTCCCACAAACTTTGTCATCGCTATAAAATAACGAAGTTAAAAAAGCTTTATATATATATATATATATATATATATATATATATATATATATATATATATATATATATATATATATATATATATATATATATATATATTTCTGTGTATGCGTGTACGTATTGTTGTTCATATCTATATTTATCTTACATTTAATTGGACTAAAACGTTGGCTGCATAACCCCAATGCAGTCGTAAAGTTATTCTTATCAATATTATGTTTTCTAAAAATGAGCTATTAACTCAAGCAAATGTTGATAGCAAGAGTAGTAAAAAATAATAAAATCAAGTTAAAATGAGCATCAATATCGTATTTTCTGTTCTTACGTCAGATAATCTAAAGCTAGGTTCTGATGATAACTATGAAATATCCAGAAATATCCGTACGTGTTATTGACTTTCGATTTAGTGATATCTGCAACAAATCACAAAATACAGATTGCTTATTAGTCTGTTTCAGACAATCGAATGCAAATAATTGTTATTGTGTGTTAGATATTGCGAATGTGCAAACCTGCAGTAGTAGACCTAACTTCATATAAAGTCTTCGTCAAAGCGGATTCAAAGCCAACTCCCTATATATAATAAATATACCAAGCCTGTAAATGGTACCAAAAAGTTTTTGAAATTTGATTGCGGAGTGCCAGCTTCATATTTCTTCCAATTCCGCGTTTTGCGTACGCGTGTCTGCTTTGGTACAAACAGTTTCACAACGATCCACTAATCAAAATTACATTTGCTTTTGTCTTCAATCGGGCTGAGTTTGTATTCGTCCCAATGGAAATGCGGTTCTACATCTTTGTTTACTGGCGACGTTGGCGCCGTCCTCAGGCAACTGCTGTACAATTTAGTTAGCAGATTTGTGGCGAATAACTGATATAAATGCAGTTAGATACTGTTTGTTGCGGAGGCCTAATATAAATGCAATTGTGTATTAGGTGTTGCGTGCCTAGTAACAAATCAGTTCAAATATGACCAGACGGATAAACTAAAGATAGCATGAACGAATCGTATAATCTCCAGTAACACGAGTTGAGAAATTGTTGCAATTCTCTAGCTTGGTGCATTTAAGCATACATTGAGGTCCATTGTGTTGGAACCATGTATCCTTTTAGCAACTATAGTGTTGGTATCAGGTACTGACACAACAGCCATTGTATATGTACCATTTACAGACTAGGTGTACACCTTATATTAAGAGAGCTGGCTTTGAAGTCGCATTGTCCAAGACTTTATATGAAGCTAACTCAACTGCTGCAGGTTTGCACATTTGTATAGGAGATTGTAGCTTCCTATATTTCCACATTCCTCACCAAATATATGGTGGGCTAAGGGCGTAATACCGGCTCCTACTGATCAGTCTCCAGTAAGCACGAAACGAATGTGCACGAGAATATACCTTTCGTTCTTGATGTGTTTCTTTTACACTTTTTATCATATTTAAACTAATTTGTTACTAGTTGCGCAACACCTAATACACAATTGCATATATTCATTAGTTTTCCGCCACAAACAGTATCTAACGGAAATGATAGTTGTCACAAATCGTGCAATTTACGATGGTCTATGAGGTAAGAGCTGAGAAATATCGTAACCCTATGAAGATTTTGCAGTCATCTGCAAAATTGCTATAAAATTTGAGCAAGAGGATATCTCAGACGTTATTTTGTTCTTCGTCGACAATTCCGAGATGTCAAAAGACGTCAGTTAATGTAATTCAGTGCAGATTTCATGTGGAACGACATCTTCAAAAGTAGGATTTATGTTTACCTGGCTTGTAAGAACTACATATCATTCGCAAGATTATGGTTATTTAATAAAGAGTTGCTACCAAGCAAAAAAATTAGGATGAAACAAAATAAATTCAACTTAGAATTGTTTTAATCATACATTTCAAATTTGACATTGGACATACAATTGTCTTATTGCCTAATATTTTTACTATGGCAAATCGTGAAATAAATACTTTGACTGCCGAAATCCTGTTTCATATATCAGGTTGGTACACATTTGTTGCTTGGTGCACAAACTAACACGAGGTAAATATTCAAACTTAACTCATATTACAAAAAATTAGAATTGAAACTTACTTACTTTACTTTACTGTGGCTGACCTTTGGAGGATGCTTTCGACCCATATTCATGGAGTTTCTGGGAATTTGGTACAGTGAGGTGTACCAGACTAGGTGTTGCGCAACTAGTAACAAATTAGTTTAAATATGATAAAAAGTGTAAAAAGAAACACATCAAGAACGAAAGGTATATTCTCAAAAATATCTGTTCTGTGCTTACTGAGACTGACTGTAAGCTGCATATGCCCTTAGCCCACCATATGTTTGGTGAGGAATGGGAAATATAGGAAGCTACAATCTCCTAGACGAATGTGCAACCCAGAAGCAGTTGAGTTAGCTTCATATAAAGTCTTGGACAATGCGGACTTCAAAGCCACAGCTCTCTAATATAAGGTGTATACCTAGTCTGTAAAATGGTACATATACAATGGCTGTTGTAAGGTACCTGATACCAACACTATGGTTGCTAAAAGGATACATGGTTCCAACACAATGGACCTCAATGTATGCTTAAATGCACCAAGCTAGAGAATTGCAACAATTTCTCAACTCGTGTTACTGGAGATTATACGATTCGTTCATGCTATCTTTAGTTTATCCTTGTCTGGTCATATTTTCAACTGATTTGTTACTAGGTACGCAACACCTAATACACAATTGCATATATATTAGTCCTCCGCAACAAACAGTATCTAACTGCATTTATATCAGTTATTCGCCACAAATCTGCTATATTTAAGATTAATTAAATTAATTCGAATAGTTAATATAAATACGCCCAAGTTATCCCGAGTAGAACTTTAGAGCTATTTTGGATAACATGTAGCCTCGATTTGTGGTATGATAATAGTCCAAAAAAGAAGTAAACCCAACAAAATATAAAAATTCTAATGAAATTGCTAAATATTGTCGGATAATAATGGATTTCTGTTTATCTTTGCCTGTAAATTGGATTTGTAGAAGTGCTCTGGCGAATTGCGAAATAACACATTTAATTAATAACAAAAGTATATTTGTAGAGATAAAGCTGTTCGTGAGAAAGCACTTACGCTTGACCTGGACGTTAATCAGCTTTTCTAGGATGAATATGGAGCGCCCAAAAACGTCGCATCATTGAACTGACCAAAGTTTTTCCCTATCAATTCTACTAGATAAAATAGTGAGATTTTTGCCTTTGTCAAGTTCATAACCCTTTTTAATGTAGTAAAAGCTCCAACGAATATAAGCCAAAGATTATATAAAATAAGTAAATGAGTATCTGTTTAAATGCAAAAACCGTGTTTGTCAGATATCTTTTGAATGTTTGCGCAGTGTGAGTTTCATATGTTGAATCACCGCGATTTGCGTTCGTACAAGCTTTGCACTGCTTTGCAAAAGTTCGATTGATCCTCGTTTCGCCGCATCGATTTGCCCTTTGTCGGGGTGGATTCGTCCCTCCTGAAGGCTTCACCACCGTTCATTTTTAATCACACTGGAAATGAGGTACAGTCTAATCTTGATGATGATTCGGAAAATATCGAATTGAAACGTTGCCAGTCAACGAAGATTAGATCGTACCTCATTTCGCAGTGGTTAGCATGAACGATGTTGAAGCCTTCGAACGAAAGGGGCGAATTCGCACTCAGCCAAAACGAAGATAAATTCGATGCGTACCAGGAAATGGGGATGAATCGGATTTTGCGAAACTTACAGTGCAAAGTGACAACCTGCTAACGCAAATCGCTGAGATCCAACCATAATTGTGTTTGTTTGTTTGTGTACGCGTCTGTGCATGTATAACAAAACAAATTTCATTAAAGTGGAAGAAAAGACGAAAAGTATGATTACATTGAACGGTTGCGCAGGCAGTCTAATAGTATATTTCAGTGCATGGAAAAAGTTATTTAATAGAGAAAAAGGTTCTGATACAGTTAAATCACAAGAATTGTTTCTTGTGTTTTTTTAAATCGTTTTGTCGGAGTGCCAGCCTTTATATTCAATGCCGCGTTTTGTGTACGCGGGTAGTAGCTTCTAATGGACAGTTTTACAAAGATCCGATTGATCACAATTTCCAATTTTGTTTTGTCTTTGATCGGGTTGAGTTTGTATTCGTCCCAAGGGAAATGCAAGACTTACTTTCTCACATCTTTGTTTATCAAGAATACTTCGAAGTTGAATTCCACTTCTAGTCTTAGGACAATTGATCTCTTTATATCCACAGCACAATACTCATAAGCAAGCAGATTTAAGCAAATGTGGTAACCTTTCCAAAACCATTCTATTTATTATTTTTTGACTCACCATTAATGTAAACATAGAATTTGTCTCAGTAACTAAACTCAATATATAACTATTTGTAATTAGCAGACCAATCCTTACCTCAGCTATCTCAAATTCCCGGTATACATAATCTCATCTCGTGTGCAGAATGTTGTAGGGGAGAGAGAAAGTATCGAACCTTTTTTTGTTGTTATAACTGTACTGCTACTATGTCACGGTAATCAAAATTCAAAACTGATAAAACAAAAACCTTGACTGTCAAATACTGTATTTTATTTAAAGCCGGGAACTCTAATGTATACAATGGTGTATGAGGTATTGCGCACATAGTAACAAATTAGTTCAAATATGGAGCAGCAAGTTACCTAGATGGAAGGAGAGTGAATGTCATAGCGACGCTTAGGTCAAAGATTAAAGAGAGAAAGGTAGAGAGAGTATGGACAAACTAACGGTTTTCAAAACTAATCGTAAGCACAATGCGAAGTTAATCAACTCTTAGAAATAATTGCATAAGAATATATGCTCATATGACTAAAATAGAATAGAAAAGAATAGAATATCTTTATTTGGATTCAAATCACACATGTTCCATCAAATAATAAAATTAGAAAATGTACAATATAAAAAGATATCATATCACATAAATATGTGCAATTATTTGTACTGTACAATTTATCAGCATCAGAAAGTTCAGCTGTAAAAGAAAAGATAGATTCTTCATCAAAATTAAGAAAATTATGTATAATTCGAGTATAAATATTTGTAAGAAAAAAAGGAACCATGACTAATAATTGATTGTATGCATTGATTAACAAGATGATATAATGCATAACATTTCAGTTTTAATAATACAAAATTTGAAGATAGAATCTCGAGCAATTATGCTGCTGATAAACAATTAATCCTGTCTTATATTTAACCATGAAAGCATTTACAATTGTAATACCCATTATACCTATATACATATATATCTAAATATAATATCGTGACCTTTATATATATATATATATATATATATATATATATATATATATATATACTTTCTTTATTTACTTTGTCTATTATATTAACATTAAATCTCAGCAACATCTCATTCAATAATCTCTCTATTATACTTGGCGGATAGCCGTTTAGTTCAAATAATTCCTTTTATCTCCTCATTTCCTTATCTATATTTTTCAAATCCACTTTTTACAGACTCCTTAATATCATGGATTTAAGAATGCCTATTTTCATTCCATATGGGTGATTTGATAAGAAACTAATTAGGAGTCCCGAATAAGTCTCTTTCCTAAAAATATCTCTTTCCAATCTGGGACCATTCCGTTTTATTTTCACATCCAGAAAGGGAAATTCCTCATTATTCTCTTTTTCCAATTTAAACTTTAATTCACCTTACTGGTTGGCTAAATCGAGAAATTTATTTAACTCATTACCACCATGATTCCAAATTAGAAAAATATCATCCGTAAACATCACATACAAGTTTGGCTTTAGAGGAGATGTCAACAAAGATTTCTTTCAAAATAGTGCATAAAAATATTAGCAACCGGGACTGATAGTGGTTGCTCCATAGGAACACCTTTAACTTGTTTATAAAATTCATTTCTGAACATAAAGTAGATGGAGGACATACCAATATTTAGGATTTCCATAATACTATCTACCTTCTACATCATTTTACTACCTTCTATTATCTCTGGGAACTCTGTTAAACAACGCTTCACACTTTCTAATGCTGCTTGTACCGGGACATTAGTATACATCGATACAACGTCCAGGCTAGCCATTCTATCATTATCATTCAAATTATATCTACTAATAATGTCAATAAAATGATATGTATTCTTTAAAGTATAATCTAAGAAATAAGTATATTTTCTAATTCTGTTGCATAGAAATTTAGACAATCTATAAGTTGGTGAGTTTTGTACATTAACGATTAATCTAAGTGGATTCCCCTGTTTATGAATCTTCACTAGACCATAAACTCTCGGAGGGACTGTGTCACGTTGTATTAATGTTCCTTGTAAGACGAAGCATTGCTGATTTAGTGTGAAATATTTCAATGTAAATTGTATTGTCTTCCGTAAATTTAGCTAAAAATAGAATGCTGAAGAAGACAGGGTAACTCGTTAAATAATATTTTATAGTTGTTTGAATAAGTTCATTAAATTAATACACATTTTTTGAGCTCTCAGCTAAACATCTCATCGGAAAAACGAATTGCAAAATGTACGCAGCTTGCTTTAAATTGAATATGTATTGAAAACTAAAAAAGATATAAGAAAAGTATTGAAAATTGTCGTTGGAGTGCAGCATTTAAAATAAGAGGCGATCAAGCTCTTCTACACGGTCGGCCCAGAATGGACTTTTTTCAGTAAGCCAGAATTCAAGACGTTTCTGCAGGAAGCATGTTCGCCGCCTGATCAACTAAGATTTTACCATCTTAATTTCTCTTGGATAGTTCGAGATCGGTGGAGCATGATCAACGAGCTGGTACTTTGAAAAATTAGTGTCCGGCCATGAAATTATTTGTCCGGCGTTTCAATGCTCTTATTTTGCTAACGAATTAGTATTGATAACCTCGCTTGACGGATGCGTAAGTGAATTTCATAGACGTTGTTCCGGACCCGTATATGGCATTCTGCAATTTGTTGCGATGGTCAATGCACAACGGACAGCGGCTTAAAAGAACAAGTCGGCTCGCAAGTGCTTCGCTAGTCCTGTGCCTCTTGACGCTCAATTGTCGGTGACAGAGAACCAATCCAAGCAAATATATCTATATTTCTGATTCGTCACGATATTCATTTCGTGACTTTGCCCTATCTCCTAGACGAATGTGTAAACCTGCAATAGTGAAGCTAACGTCATCTAAAGTCAACGACAATGCGACTTCAACGCTAATTCACACTTTATAATATATATACCGAGTCTGTAAAGGATACTAACACTATGACTATTGTTTTAGTAACGGATACCAACATTATTGTACCGAAAAGGTACTTGGTACTAACACTATGGTTACCGTGTCGAAACATGGTACCAACATGATGGATATCCATTTATTCGTATGCGTAGCGGTTTTGCCCTTCAACAACAAACTGAAGGGGAATAAAGCAGCTGCAAATACGGAGTCAGAAATTTTGAAAACAATATGAGCATTCTACATTTCAATCCGCACCTGCGCTTTTACCAAGTGAAGAGAACACAATTGTCGAACAAGGGGAAACGAAAGACTGCACTCGGGAAAATAACATTCGTACACGTAACAGCCAACAGTGGGAAAAGTTGGTTAACTCACAAACCATTAATACAAGAAAGACCAGATCTCAGAAATCACTTAGCAGTACAGCGAGAAAGACTTTTACATGCAAACAGATAAGCACACCGAGACAATTGCAAACACACTTACTAATCAGTCTAAGTAATAAAATAGAAGTAAAATGAGTCAGATATATATATATATATATATATATATATATATATATATATATATATATATATATATACATAAAATACATATTTCCCTTCGAAACTCTGGATGTTTTGCATAGTAAAAGATATGTATTCCCAAACTGCAGTATTAATAGCTTACTCTGGAATCGGAAGTACGCACTATTTTCATGCAAAATCATGGTTGCTTGCCACACACAGATATATATATAAATATATATATATATATATATATATATATATATATATATATATAGTGTATCAACAATAATTGGTGAATGTAAGGAAAATTGTAAGTAGTTAATGTTCGTGACTGCATAGAAATTACAGTGTGCGGCTGACATTTCCAGTCAAGTACACTTTTCGTGAGACTATTGGAGTTGAGAGCCGCATATCTAATTTTTCTTTTCATGTACATGCATTGCGGTTAGATCCTTGCTAGTCAGTTTGCCGTCGTACCCTGATGATGATCAGGGAAGGTCGAAACGCGTCAGTGTGTGCAACTGTCGATAGCTTTTCAATGTTGTTTTGAAGACTGTTTAAATACACCGGGTTCGGTGTTTACTTCGAGCTCGCAAACATGATTTAAAGAATTATTTAAGGCATATTTGGGAAATTGAGTGAACTAAATTAAATTTTTAATCAGGCGTATGATAATATCTACTTTCATTTGCCGGCAATAATAAATTTAGATCACAATTAGTCGTTTATAGGGAAGAACTATTAAACGTCTATCAAGGTTTACCACTTGCGCTACTTTCTGTAAATATATATTTTAAAATTATGAATCTATGATTTTACTTCTATACGGTGCCCGAAAAAATAGTGCTGGGATTGAAGTTGATAAGTTTTACTAAGTAGTATGTGCGAGCGATGATTTTAATATTCAAATGGTGTAGAAAATATCGTTAAATAAGGCCTAACTTCTAAAAGTTAAAATATTATATTTTAGTTGGTTTTTTTACTCTCTTCGTTTAATAAGAAATCACAGGCATATGATTATAAAAGTTGATTTAGAGTCTAGCAAGATTTACTTAAAATCAATGCCTACCCACACAAATTTTGAGATGCCCACAGTCTGAATAAAGAAGACTATTTATAAAAAATGAATTTCAAACTCACTTCAAGACATCTATTTTTGCCCCTAGCGTTAATTGCCCAATGTAGCAGAGTTCTGCCTTCTCTGTCCCTATGCTCAAATATGTATCCGGGCCGCTCGACTTCCATTGTCTGAAACAATTTGTATGCGACAAAATAAGAAGAAAAAAGATGAAGGCAATATAAATTACAAAAATAAACATTATTTTAACTGGTAGATTAACATAGAAATTCTACCATCAGTCACTCCTACTGAGAGGTTTTGACGGGCGTGTTCATCCTCAGAGAAAGATGACCTAATCAATAGTGCGGAACAAACCGTTAATTAAACGTGTTTTGATAAGCTAAATACTACTCGGTGGTAGTAATTAAAATATATTGCGATTGACTTGAAATTCAAAAACTACACAAATTTAATAACATGTTTTAAGCCATTTTAATATTCGTGGTGTCAACCAAAATCATTAAATGCAAGAATTTTGCTAACATTTAAATGGGTACGTTGTAAATTTAAATAAGAAAAACAGTGACATTTAATAAAATTTAGATACTGCTTGTGGCGGAGAACTAATATATATGCAATTTCGTATAAGTTGTTGCGCACCTAGCAATTATAACCAGAAGGATAAACGATAGACAGCATGAACGGAAAGTATAGTTTCGTGTACATTCGTTTCGTGCTTACTAGTGACACATTATTAGGAGCCGATATTACGTCCTTTACTCACTATACATTTCGGTTGGGAATGTGGGAAAATAGGAAGGTACAATCTCTTATACTAATTTGTAAACCTGTAGTAGTGAAGCTAACTTCATAGAGTGAGATTTTTGTTGTGTGAAAGAAATTCTCTACCAAAATGTCAATCAACTTTTATTCGTTCTGATTTCTATGAACAAATCAACTTCGAGTGTTGGAACTAAATATATATATATATATATATATATATATATATATATATATATATATATACATAGATATATATATATATATTAATTAATAATATTCAATTGTGAAATCTAGGGTAGAAATTTTATAAAACAATTCATAATGGAAACTCTTTCAGTTTGTTCAAATTGTACCAGAAGAATAGATCAAATTGTAAATCAAATAAATGTCAAATCTCGTGTGCACATTCGTTTCGAGTTCACTGGCGACTCATCTGTAGGAGCCTGGACTTCGCCACATGCCAACTACATATTTGATCGAGAAATGTGGAATAACATGATGGTACAATCGTCATAACGACTGTGTCCATTCAAGCAGTAATTGAGTTAACTTCATGTGAGGTCTTTGACTATGCGCCTTCAAAGCTTCCACACCATACATAAAATATTCCAAGTCCGAATTTGATACCAACATAAAGGATATGTAGACAAGCTAAATTTCACCAAAATTGAGAATTAAGGCTACTTTTAAACACCTTTTACTCAAGCAAGTCCATACACTCTCCAAATGTGCAAATAAGGCTATAGATTTCGTTCATGCTGACTTTTGTATATCATTATGGATCTATTAGAAATAATTTTGTAATAATTATGCAATAATTAACTCATGGTTATACGCATGTATATATATATATATATATATATATATATATATATATATATATATATATATATATACGTCAAATTAGGAAGAAGAAAACATTAATTAAAAAGTGGATTATGGCAATTTATTTCGAGAATACTAAACGTCACTTTACAATCTTCCATTTATATACATTCTGGATTTTACTTGTGTTTATATAGGTGGCAACAAATCTGACTCGGTTTTACTTCTATTTCTTGTTTGCGCTGATCACTATGTCATACAGCGAGAAAGACCTGTACATGCAAACAGGCACACACACAGACACAAACGCATACACACTTACTAATCAGCCAAAACAAGAAATAGAAGTAAAACCGAGTCAGATTTGTTGCCACCCTCATATTCAAATAAAAACCAAGTGTTAATATAAGCGAAAGATTGAAAAGTTACGTTTAGTATTCGCGTAAAATAATGTCATTATTAATATCCACTTAGTGTTCTTTTCTTCCTAATTAGAAATGTTCTGTGTAATATTCCGAAGGCAATTGATATATATAGAATATATATATATATATATATATATATATATATATATATATCAAAAGGAGGCTGGAAACAAGCAATAACCAGTATCTCCCCCAAAAAGTATTAAAGAGGTGCAGCTCCTGCACAAAAAAATCAGCAATTTGCGAACGTGTACTAGTCATGGTCATGCTAGAATAATAACAATTTTTCAGTTTTGTACAAAGCAAAAAATCGGAAAAAATGCTTCTGGCTTTTGAAGATACTGCAATCAATAAGCTGAACCCCTGCTTAAACACGCAGAAAGTAATTCAAAAAGAAATTAAATTGGACTGGAACAAAGACATAACTTATAGACCTTCAAAAATAGCTTACGTTCCGCAAAATACGACACACCCGTCAATTACGAACGCACTCACAATGAAAGCGATGACAAACCACATTACGTTACGCAAAATGGGTGATCTAAATTGCGCTAAACAAAGATAAACATCGATAGGAAGGGATCGGTTATGACAAATGTACAGTTGGGATTATATTTTAAAATTTAGGGCTAAAGGTATGCCATATAGTCTCTATCTTAAGAAAGACCAACCAAGAAACATCAGTTGGTATTATTATAATCAAGGTTGCGGTCTTGATATAAACACCTGACCCATTAATTACTTACATATGTCAGTATAAACTAAGAATTGTATAGTGAAGAACAGTTGGTATATAACTGAAAATTGTGTGTAGTGTGCGGCAGGGTGACTCAGTGGTAAGAGCAACAGATTCCGAAGCTGACGTGTCCAGGTTCGAGCCCTGTCCGCTATAAATTCTTGACAGTAAGTGAAGAGTTTCCAACAATGGACGAAACCAGTCTCCTCGATGAACTGCATTTTCCACACTTTACAATAACATGTTTATACTATCAAATTTATGTATATAATGGGTCAGTTGTTTAAATTAAGAACGCATCTTTGATTAAAAAGTAATTAATTTTCAAAATAATGCAATATTCGGCACGATGGGCTTTTATATATTTCCCGTAATCTTGCATTCAAGACAGATTTATAAATCGCTAAATTTAGGTGTTTCACGTCAAGCTTATGTTTCCCTTTAGTTCCGAATTTTACTTCTACAACCATGTCGGTTGTTTTCATTTTCAAGTGAAAATCGTCAAAGAAATTTTTATTAGTTTTAACTTGCACAGAATACTAAAAGCAATCACTGAGGCCGTTATGATGAGAAACACTTAATCTAATTTTAAATTATAAAAGGATTTTACAACGAATTATTATTCCCATCATATAATATGCACCATTTAGCCGCGAACTATCAAATTGTCCCATGTAGTTTATATGAATTAAATGTGAGTTTTTGTAGAAACACGAATAGCAGATGAAGTAGTCATAGAATGGTGGATCTAGTATTCAGAGCTTTGCGGAAGTGAACATAAGATAAAAAATATTCATTACAACAGCAAACCATTAAGCTAAAACTGATTAAAAAGCTAAAAGCCATTTGTTGGAGTTAAAAATTGCTTCACGGATTGGAAAACTTGATATGTAATATCTGCACAAATGACACCTTAACTTCGGATATCCGATGATTAAGTCTCTGGATGATGACAAACTAATAAAAAAATTGTAGGGGAATTTTCATAAACGACCCAATCTATATAGGTGAAGTTACATAAAGAAGCATACCCTGCCTTACCTAAACCAGCGTCTAAATACTTCGTGGTTGTCGGTGTAGCAGGCCCAAAATGTTGAGCAACCCGAAAGCGTTCGGTTATGGTAAAAACATCATGTCATTTTCTGTCAGCACCTAAGGCACAAATTGTTTTCAGAAAACAGCACTAATGCACATAAGTTAATTACACTATATATATATATATATATATATATATATATATATATATATATAGATAGATATCTATAGTTCACATAAACGAAATTGATAATTACAAGTAACAACGAAGAAATTCAAATAGATAATGAACAGGAACTAAATAGATTTTCATTTTCTGCATATGAAAATGTTTTTAAATTAGAAGAAAAAATATATTCAAAAACAAGTATACATATATATATATATATATATATATATATATATATATATATATATATACCATATTAGGAAGAAAAAAGACACAAAAAGGTGGATAATGGTCATATATTTCATCTACTTCTATTTCTTGTTTGAATGATTAGTGGGGTGTAAGCTTTTTAGTTCATGTCTGTTTGCATGTCCTGCATTATTCACGAGTTTACCAAATTTTCGAATTGTCACCTGTTACATGTATGACTTTTATTTTCACGAGTGTACATGTCAGAACATTAATATACAATATATATATATATATATATATATATATATATATATACATATTTATAAATGGACGCGCTTTATACTAACAAACTGCTATAAATATCTTATTGAAAATAAAGCATTTATGATGAGTTAAAAATGATTCCTTATCTGAGGCGAAATATGAGAATGGAATCTGTATGATGTATACCTTTAACCGAGTAGGACACTGGTCTCGGCTGGACGACACACTTATAATAATTTGTGAATGAATCCGCATACGCGACCCAACCAATATAGGTGAATTCAAGGATCGAGACTGCGCCAGGATGCTTCATACAGACATTTGCAGGCATTTTCCCTCCAATTGAGGAGACGCCTCGACCTTCATCAGAATTGAAGCTTATGCATGGAGCCTTGGATATGGAAAGGCCTCGGTTGTGGTTTTAAAAATTTAAGACCTCTGTTTGTGCGCGAGAATTTTCATTATTAGAAGTACCTAATAGCGTAGCTGTCTGGGCAATTAGTGACCCGGTAGCTGTGTGTCCAAATAGCTCATCATCGACCTTTGACGTATGAATAATATAAAAAGGAGTGTTGGATCAATTCTACGCCAGGTCTTAGGAGGTGTTTTCACATATGTCAAACTGAATCCACAACTGGGTGGGATGCCCCTTGAGACCATGTCGTTCTTTAACTATCCTCATTTGATTTTCCAGCTCCCATGGTTTATGTTAAGAAACTAGATGTTTCGCTCCAACTGTCGGTTGATTTCTGGCAATTATATTCGGTGACTAAACCTGCTCCACATCCCATGCCGTCTACAGCTAGCAGGAGCCAAATAGTTTTCCGTACTTGACCTCAAACAGAGATTTTGACAAATTGGCGTTCGGCTCAATGACCGGTGGGAGCTAGCGTTGCAGGTACTCTAAGGTCATTTCCAAATGATGGATTCATTTGTGTCCGACAATTACGAGAATTCTTCTTGTTTGTTATCATTCCGCCATTTTTTGTGCGGAATAATTGATAAAATCGGTGCATTTGGAAATGTAGAGGATTCAAAATTTTACCGACCTGAGAGTGCTATCAGTTGTCTTGCACAAGAAAATGGCGAATTGATTAAAATAACAACGATTTATTGGCACGGTAAGTTTATATAGACCATACCGCGCATGGATAACAGTTACGCAACAACCCTTGTCTAATTTAACTAGTGTCAAGATAATATTTTGTTGGACGGAGAAGTCTCAATAAGCGGTTATCCCATGTAAGCAGAAATTATTAGACGCAACTATTTTGGCTTTCCCGGTAGGGAATATGTCGACTGTTACAGACGCGTCAGATATTGGAATAATAAGATCAGTGCTACAAGCGGACAGAGGTCATGTGTAATATGTAAGTCGCACACACGCTAAGGCGGAGCAAAACTATACCGTCGCAGAAAAATAAATTACTGGCCATACAATGGGCACTACAGAGTTTAAATATTTTGTCATCGATGGGCATATAGACGTCTTTACCAATTATAAAGCACTAGTGCATTGGAAATTACTAGGTATTGAAGAGAAACGAGTACATCGGGCAATTGAAAAGCTCGAAGAATACGATTTAACAGTTCGTTAAAGACCCAGTTTCGAGAATGCGATGTCACGTAATACAGCAGTAGAAATTCCACTGTAAGGAGTTTCACCGCTTATCAAAGCTCAAAAAATGCTGCTGAAATGATGCCACATGCCATAAAATAGCCAATCAATGATAAAACGGCACAATTTCCGCACCATACGAAGCGTTGGGCCTAAAAAACGGACTATCAGTGCGAAAAATTGGTTGGGCATTGCAATGGTTTAAGCCGGACTCCATACGACCGGAAGTGCTGGCATTCTGGTATGAAATCTTGGAACGACAGTGTGCCTGGCGCCTTGTTGAGACATTGCAGTCACGATTGCATTGACCTGGCATGTGAAAAGGTATTTGTAGCTATTGTCAACAATGCAAAACATGTCAGTATTTTAAACCTCAAAAAAGAGAAAACTTCACTCCGATTGATTTGTATGCCATTGCACGGAACCAGTTACTTCATATGGACCTGGTAGATCGAGTTTCGTCGGTTCGTGGCAGGGTAACCTATGTGTTTTCCATGTTCGATAAGTTTAGCCGATGTGTCGAGTATTTAACACTGTAGCAAATCACAACAGAAAAAATTGTAAAAGACTTAAAATGCAACGGCTGAGGGGAATTTGGTGCAAGAAAATATCTTGTTACTGACTAGGGTGCACGATATGAATCGATGGAATTTACTCAGTGGTGCAAGGACCTTGACATCAAACATACCCGCGCAGCCACTAATCACCTGTAGACCAAAGAGACGTCTGCGTGCGCAAACCGGACGGTGAAAGAGGCATTGCGATGTTGGTGCCACGGGATCCTGGAGAGACAAATTACATTTTGGCCATCCGGATATGTTATTTACAGTATAAAAAGCTACAGGATTCGCTCAGCCTTCCAACCGTAGTCTATGGCGGGCATATTAGTTTGTCTGATGAACGCGTATTCCCAGGATACCAGGCCCCGTGAGCGCTGTAGCATAGCGGATATTTAGGAGCGCCTAAAACAGCGATCTGAATATATCAGCGTCACACAGTTACAAGCCTATAAAAGACGAACTATATGCACTCGCCTGTGGTTCGGCGACTATGCCACAGTCGCAAATGTTGAGCCCATTTCACTACGGGTTGGCAAGGATGGTCCGTATTGAGTGGTTATTGTGGACGCAGAGCACACTACAGTTTTCGTTAGCATGCTCGATGTACCACGATCAGTCGAATTGATTGTTTAAGTAGGGTGCCGAGGCCGACGTCTGAGGGGGATGTAGCAATAGCCACCTTTTTGACCGAGAACGCCCCAATTTTCTTATCTAGGGCTGAAGTTAATAAAACAGAAAGTCCTTGCAGAAGTGCACGAATTGAGATGAAGCAGTCAGTACAATGATGGAAGCAGTCATCGAGCCGCAGAAGTGAATATATAGAATGATAAATATTAATATTTTTTTACTAAATGAACGCGCTTTATACAAAAAATTGTTACAAAGAATTGACTAAAAATAAAGCATTTGTGTTGAGTTGAATAAAATGGCTTCTTAAGGATTGAAAAACGTATTCTGAGTATTGTTTTCACAAATGAAAACTTTGCCTGAGTTAGGGTAATTAAATCTGGACTAAATAACACAAATAATAAATTATGAGGGCTTCCGCAAAAACGGCCCAACCAATATAGGTGAAGTCAAAAGGTGTTTGAATGTAAATTTCGCTTATTATATAGCACTGGTGATTCAGTGTTATGTGTGCAGGACTCAGAAGCTAGTGTTTAACTGTTGAAGCTGAGCATGTGATAAAATTCTGAAAGCTACTTGAAGAATTGTAAATCATGACGAAACTGATCTAATTATCGATTTGCCTTTCAATGTCTTAATTGATTTTTCATTTTTATGGACCATATATATATATATATATATATATATATATATATATATATATATATATAATTCATTGCAGTAAGATCCTCGTTAATCAATTTGCTATCGTGCTCTGATGATAACTGTCGAAGTTTAAATCCCTTTAGCGTATAATGACGTTGTTTTCGTGTTTTTCTTGTGAAATAAATAGTTATTGTTCTTTATCTCTAGTTGGCGAAATTTATTTAAAAAGTTGTTTTTCTCTTTCGAAAGCTGGTCAACTTTTTTAAGCTTTCTTCATAATTCGCACCTTGGTTTTAAGTAGTACAGTTTATTTACTTCATGTAAGTATTATCCAGCAGTGAATTCATCTTTCTACGAATAGAAACGCCTCAACGAACTCGTCAGAATATTAAATTATTTGTTTCTTGGGTAGTTACTAAATCTATTTAAAAAGTTATCGAAAATTAGATAAACATGAAGCCATTTTTACATAAAAATCACACAACTTAGCCAAACCGCAGTGAGTTCGTCAGACAGATAGTATAGAGCTACTTATATGGTCCCCTTAAATGTAGACGCAAAATTACTATTATTAAAAACAAAAGAAATTTTATCAGATACAAGAAACATTTCTTTCTCATTATCTCCTCAAGTATCTACTAATGAACATATCTTTATATATAAATTGGAAAGCAAAACAAGATAGAAATATGTGAACATAGAGAGAGTGTGAAAAATAGAAACCAATCAAATTGCGTGCATCACATCCAGTTCAAGCTCAATGCTTGTACGTGCTTCTTCTGCTTACATAAATCCGGCTGCAATTTGTTTATCCATAAAGCTTCGTATGTGGCTAGCTCCCTTTTGTTTTTGCATTTAGTAATTACTTTTAATGCTACGTCTGGAGAACATACGTGCGATGTTTCGATGATGTGTTGCGCAATAGCAGACGTGTATTAACCATTTGATTTAAAACAGGCGTTCAAGCTGCAATGTTCTCTCATTCGAGTAATTAACCGTCTGGTCGATCGGCCTACGTAAGTTGATTGACAACTTGGGCATGTATATTGGTAAATAATATTTGATATCGACATTAACAGCCGTTTCTCTTTGATTGCTGTTAAAGGCAATTATGTTTCCCAGATAACACTGCTACAGAAGTCAGCTGTATTTGAAATGTGCGTGTGTGTTAAATATGCTTCAACTTTATTTGTGCCACATCGGGAAACTGCATCCCCCTTAAATGTGATGTTTAGGTAGACTGTTTTATTTTCTGGCCCATAGTACGTCTGTTTCTGTTTAATTCCCCTTTTAATAATTGATTTAATTAATTACTCGAATGAGAGAATATTGTAACTTAAACGCCCGTTTTAATTAAAATGGTGAATACACGTCTGCAGTGGCGCAACACATCATCGAAACATCGCACGTATGCTCTCCAGACGTAGCATTCAAAATAATTACGAAATGCAAAAACAATAGGGAGCTAGCCACATACGAAACCTTATGGATAAACAAATTGCAGCCGGATTGAGCTTGAACTGGATGTGACCTACGCAATTGATTGGTTTCCGTTTTTCACACTCTCTCTTTGTTCACATATTTCTATCTTGTATTGCTGTCCAGTTTATATATAAAGATATGTTCATAAGTAGATACTTGAGAAGACTATGCGAAAGAAATGATCCTTGTATCTGATAAAATTTCTTTTTATTTTTGCACACATGAAGGGTACAATGAATTTTATTAAAGCTCGCATTTCAAAAGTGGCTTTCAGAAAACTAGATGAACTAATGACGTTAAGGTGTATAGCGCAAAGTATATTATAAGTAACTGGTATACCGTAGCAAAAGAATCTCCTGCGTAGCACACTTCAAGATATACTCTTTGAAGTAGCGGAAAGTTGGCGCCAAATTATATTTGTCTGCGCAATTCTGTCCACCCGGCTGTGATTTAAAAAAAAATACTCTGCTATTGGCTTTCCCCTAGGCATAAAGATCGCGTTATTCTGGTACCTAATTATTGCACTAAATATTTGTCAACTTTAAACGCAACTGTTGATATCATGCAGCGCGACAAAAGGCATTACCCTACAAATATAACCTTTTGCTATGCCGTTCAATGAAACGCGACGGTAAAAATCACATGCGAAAGCATTCGTGTTAATAAATTTTCAGCACCATTTCATCACGAGAATACATGACTACACATTGCGAAATTTATGTTTCATATTTGATTAAGTGAATGATTTTCAGTTTTACCTGTATTTGTCTGCAGCAGCCACAACAGTGTGGTTGGTTGATTGCGTGTTGATTTATAAGTGTGTGTTTGTTGGTGTGCATGCGACCGTGTTCGTTTCTGTGTTCGTGTGGGAGTAGTTTTTATTTTATTACAAAGTTGTTTTAGATCTGGTTATTCTTGCATTTTTGGACTGAGTTTTTATCATACTCACGCTTTTTAGGCTATTGTGTACACAAATTCCGCCCCCCCGCGCTATGTTGTTTTTAGTATAACATTGTTCCTGTGTTGTATTTTGCCTCGCTGGTAAAAACGCAGTTTGCCGATTTCAGTGTGTCAATCGCCCATCTTGCTTCATTAGTTTGTTTTTTTTTAATTTGGTGAGGATGGACCAACTGAAGAAGGCTGCCGAAACACGCAGCCAAAATATTTTGTTAAAGTAATTAAACTACAAAAACAAAAACGCGTTAGTCAAAACGCGGATTAGGTAATAGTCGTCCATCTTTTTGTACCATTTCTGCCCTTTCTAAGGACGACAATGCTGCCATTTACGCACATGTTTACCTTGAGTTTGTTGCCAATCTACGAATGTTTCTTGCTGCTTGTCACTTTGGTGATAGTGTTTGTCTAGATATAGGATAATTATTCTAGTTTTGTTTGACTCGTGGTCAGTCGGGTAAAATATTAATTTGGATGAATTACTCCTATTATTTCCCGGATGTCTGCTGCTAAATATGAAGGACTTTGTATTTTGTACAATAATGTTTCCGACTTGGCTTTATTTAGAACTGAGAAAATTTTAAGTTTGCTGTGTGCCCTGTTTTGAATTTATGCGTGGATATGGCTAAATTTTCTGACAGCGGTAAGCCAGTTTTAATAAACCTCTGCGTTTAATTTTATTGGTTTCTGTTTTATCATTTCTCATTCTTACGTCCAATACATGTCCAACCAAAAAAGCGTGACAAATTACGGGCCATTACGCACAAAAATGTGTACTTGTGTATAAAATGATTTTACATTTATTTAAAATTTTACTGTGCATTAAAAGTTGCTTTTAAAACACGTCGATATCGGCCTCAAATAAAACTTATATTTGTTTAACTTTTATGTGTCATTGCTCAGCAAGCGGTGGTCGACAAAATGTATCTTCCATAATTTCCTTTTATGGGCATTTCATTATTTTTCTGAAAATGGTCCCGACCAATCGGAATAAATGCGTCAGATTAAGGCAACGGCAAGCCGAACAATGAGCACTAATTCAATAACGAGGATTATTGCCAAAAAATAATTAAAATCCATTATTTATGTACGCGTGCACGCATGCATGCATGCTTTGACGCATTTGTTTACATAATTGCAAACATGCAAACTTATTGTTTGCATGTTAGTTTTGATTGAATGTGATGAGTAATGTAGATTTTAGCCTCATTTGTGAGCTTATGCGTTTTTTGTTCTATCAAAATCATTAGAAGTTTTAACTCCACGTACTAATTTTTTGTCATAAACTAATTTACATAATTATTTATGCATGCTTACTTCTAAATTAGTTAGCTTTAAAAAGTTGGATTTAATGACATCGTAGCAATCTGGATAAGAATAATTGATCTTCTCATTATTTGAAGTAAAAAGCAATATTTTATTGAAATAAATGTAAAAATAGCCGCAGAGCCAAGTAGTTTCTTGAATTTCTTTTGCTTTCTGCTGATTCGAAGTAAGATTAAAACGGAATTACAGGACTAAACTACCAACATTTTGTCAGTATAAGCTAAATCTAGCATAATATGTTAGATACAAGTTATAATGTAGATAGGAGCTTCCTGATTGGGCCCTCATCAATTGATAAAAATAATTTAGTAATCATGCACGTGATTTCAAATGTAGTTACATCGCCAGAGTATAAGATTATCATCCTGTGTTAGCTGGAATTTCGAATGTTTACTATTTTAAATTTTGATTAACGTTAGTCTATATACAAAACTATAGTCTTGGTTACCTGTACAGGTACGGTTATTATAATATATTGTGAGATAGGTTTGAAGTAATTTTGATAATAACTTCATATGTAATTGTCACTAATAAGAGCGCAATTCCGTATACACATAGTGGATTGCCTTGATCAACTGTTACACATTTCTCAGCCAAACATCTGAAAGTCGTAATGCGAAGTGCCGGCGCTGTACGTTGAGTCCGCACATGAGCACAAAGCGCATGTATACATGAGATCAACCATTTTTTAATGCGGACTTTGAAATTAGCTTCCAGACTTATTTGAGCAAACTTGTTACACAATATGCAATATCTGCGACATTTTTTATTTAAGCAGTACATAAATGTTGGACATTTTGCTCAGTGCTGTCCTTCTTTTTGTGGATTTGACAGCATTTTTCTTGTGCGGGACAATTGATAGCGCTCGTATGTCGGCCCAATCTTGAATGTTGTACATTTTCAGATTTTCCGATTAGTGGCCTTGATTGATGGATTCTCGTTTGTCCCTTCATTTTTTAAGCCTTCAATCAGCTGCTTGTCTGAAAATGACGTTGAATCTGCATTTTCCACTTTTTGTTTCGATATTTCGGAGATCCATTAGTCTCATCGTCAGGGTTGACACAATACGCACAGAGAAAAACAACAAGTGGCAAATGTGGTATCCTCATTCAAATAGACTTATTTATATTTATTTTAATTCCTAAAATATTTTTTATTCACTGCCTTAATATCCGGTCTTCATGCCTAATCTCTTATATTCAAATGTTTGATATGTTTGAGCTACTAGTCGCATGGCATATGCGGAGAAATAAAAATTATAACATATAACTAGAGAAGAAGTAAAAAATTATTCTATTCTACAGCTGAGTCAGATTTAGGGAAAGCCAATATGGTAAATAAAGCTTCAATGTGGTTTCCACCGAATCACGTCAAAATCAAAACAAAACCTCACAGCTAACTCTGCCAAACTAAGAAAAGAAAGTTACGAAGTTAATTTTACTATAGGTCTGCAATAAGATCGCCACTGAGCTGAACTGGATGCCCTACCACGAAGGATTCTCCACCAAGAAATATTATGCGCAGACGTATGGGTACGATATTACTTATTTGGAATGTATTTTATTTTAGCTGCTTCCGCCACGTCACAATCTTTCCACTTTGTTTCTAAGGCCAATCTGGCTCCTGGCAATTGAATTGAAGGCGTCCGCAAAACTTGAGGGAACCAAAGTTTTTGGCCGATCAAAAACTACTTCTACGGATGCAGGCGTTAGTTATTTGTCGTTGGTAACTTACATGTGCTATGCTCTTCAAACAACACAAGTCATATGTCTGGTCACATAAAAAATCATCAACTCTATGAGGCCAGGGGACACTAGCGTATAATTAAACCACACCTAGTTATTAATTGTAAACACGATCTTTAAGGAAGCGTAATATAAACGTGTTTCTCCATTAATAGAACAGCTTAAAGCAGGTTTTTCTAGATATCGTACTTCTCATACACACCCCGCCAGTCGTATTGCCCGATATGTAAACCTGTCAATTACGACCATAACTTTTTTTTCAGTCGTAGAATTAGAGTCAGTGATGCGTGATCCTGCCTAATTATCTTGAACTTAGAGAATGCGAATTTCATACCGAGAGAACTAACAACGGCTGCTAATCTATTCAAGGTGACCTGAGCAGAATTATGATTGTCAAATAATAAAACAGTACCGTCTGCAGAGCTGAGATTAACTAATCTATCGCCCGAGAGAACTTCAACGCCTGCATTCTGAACGTATGCTTGAGTGTTTTTCATAGTAGCATCTATTACAAAATTAAACAAAAATATTGAATGTGGACAGCCTTGTCAAACACTTCCATTGGTAGTAAAGTTGTGTGTCAATTTGTAGTTTGTCATAATGCGATTCGATGTGGTTGTGCAGACAGTTTAATTAATATTCACAAATTTGGTAAGCAATCCACTTTCCGCCAGAATATCGAATAGAACAATGCAGTCAGTTGAGTCAAATGCATCATTGTAGTCTAGAAAGACGATCCTTGCTTGTCGGCGGAATACTTGCCGATGTTCAAGAACATGCCTTTAGCACAAATAATTTTCTATACACATTAGTCTTGACCAGAATCTGGTTCATTCGCTAGAAGTATGTGATTTAGGCCAAGCATCCATTTAGATACAAAGTTCTAACTAACCATCCCACTCTCCAATAATTGAACAGACATCACACCACATAGAGAAGTTGTATTGAAATGAACATTTATATTATTAAACGAACATTGGTTGCTCGGACTGTGATAAAAACACCTCACCCGAAATGAACATATATTTGTCAGCATAATCTAAGACTTTTATAGTTTTGAAAATCCACTTCATTCATTAGACGTGTTTCGTTGTTATGTATTAGGTGTTAAGAACCTAGTAAAAAATTATTTCAGTTATTGCCAGAAGAATAAAAAAAAGACAGCATGAACGGAAAGAATAATCTCGTGCACATTCGTTTCGTGCTTACTGCCAACTCATCAATAGGAGCCGGTATTACGCCCTACTGGCTCCTACTGATGAGTCGCCAGTAAGCACGAAACGAATGTGCATGAGATTATTCTTTCCGTTCATGTGGTCTTTTGCTTGTCCTTCTGGTCACAACTGAAATAATTTGTGACTAGGTTCGCAACACCTATTACATACTTGCATATATATTAGTTCTTCGCAACAAACAGTATTTAAGTGTTTCGTTGTTATTGTGATCTCATTATGTACTGGCCAGGGCTTGCCTATGCTACATTATATAGTATAATTTTTTATCATACAAATGTATATTCAATGGGAATGATGTGCATATCAAGCTCGCAAACTTTATTTTAAAAATTTCTATCGCCGTCTACGCAATAAATGATTACCTATTTATGTAAATGTTCAATTTAATAAAATTTTCTTAGGTAGTGTAATTTCCATCCGATAATGACAGATTTGGCTTGGCTAGTTGGAACTTTACGTCTGAATAGAAGCCAAATAGACTCTAACTGGTGAAGAAGCTAGTCGAAAATTAGAAACCGTATACAGTTGAAAACTGCAAAGTGTGCGGCAGGATAGCGTAGTGGCAAGTATCACAAACAACAAAGCAAACGTGCCCAGGTTCTAGCCCACTCCGCGGCAAACTTGGAATGAACTTGAACAGTTCCGATAAGTACGAAACCGATGTACTGGATGATAAGTGTTTTTCACGTTATGCAATGCTTAGTTTCTAATAACAATATTATGCCTAATATGGGACTTTTGTTTACATTAGGACGCAACTTTGACTAAAACGATTGTATTCAAAACCCGCGAAATCAGTGATTGTTTAGCTGTCTGTAAGATGATTTTTATGCATATTTGTTTGTACATATTTTCTGCTGGTATTTGTGTATAGATGGATTAAATATTTAAGCGTGTATTTAAGTATTTAGGACACATGAATTATTTATTTATGCTTATGTGTATATATTCAATCTGTGTTTAGAAGTAGGTGAATATGAACGTATTTATTTAATTTTCTTTATATATATATATATATATATATATATATATATATATATATATATATATCAATGTATTTTTTTATTATGTACAGTATCTTTATTCATATATGTAGATCAGCATGTATGCATGAATGTAAGTATGCATGCATGAATGTATAAATTTCTGTGTGTATTAATATATGTGTATATGAATGAACATAGGTATTTATGTAGGAATGTATGTATATATTTATTTATGTATCTAGGTATGTACATATTATTATTATAATCAAGTTCGCGATCTTGATATAAACACCTGACCTATTAATTACTTACACATGGGTATATATAAGAATTGTATAGTATAAAAGGCAATTCATCCAGTAGACCGGTTTCCTGTCCGTATTGACGTCACGCACTGGCCAGAATTTGCTCTGTACAAGGCCTGAACCAGTAAGTTCACTCTAACTGTGGCATACTGATGAATTGCTTTTTCTACACTATACAATTCTTAGTTTATACTGACATATGTAAGTAATTTATTTATTTAAGGTTATATGTATATATTCATGTCCTTGTTTATAAGTATATGTGTATGAACGCATGTATGTTTGTATGTATGTATGTGTGTGTGTATACATATATACATACAAATTTATGTATGTATATGTATATAAATATATAAGATTTTTGAAGAGTATGTACGTGTGTATGTATACAAATGCACCTCTTATGTACGTTCATCTTTGTTTATGTATGAATTAATGCGTTTTTATGTATGTATGTGTTGTATAAGTTGGTATGCATATGTATGCATTTATGTTTGTATGCATGTATGCATGTAGTTTTGTATGTATTTATTTAATTTTTCTAGGATTTAATACTTTTTTGTATGAATTTATTAATATATGTATGTATGTGTGTATTTTTGTACGTATGCATGTATGCACGTATTTATTTATGTTTTTCTGTACGCATTTATACTTGCTTTTATGTGTTAATATCTCTATTATATATATATATATATATATATATATATATATATATATATGTTATATATTCATAATTATGAAGTCCTACATGTATATAGAACATTTCACCATTCAGTTATCTCAAATTTATGAATAAAATATATAATGGGCTTGAGACATAGTGATGGCGCCTCCTGGTACGGTAACTATTTTTTACATTTATATTATTAAACGAAAATTAGTTGGTTGAGCGGTGATAGCAAGTACTATAATTAAGGTTTCGATCTTGACTTAAACACATGATCCATTTTGCACATACATGTGACAGTATAAACCTAGAACTGTATAGTGGAGAATAAGCAAATTATCCAGTAGACCGGTTTCGTCCTTATTGGGAACTCATCACGTACTGGCCAGAATTTGCCGCGGACAGGGCCTGAATGGGCGGGGCAATTGCTTCTGAATCTGGTGCTCTGACCACTGAGCCACCCTGCGGTACACTTCATACAATTTTCAGCTATATACTAATTAATGTAACTCGGTAAGTCTTCTTTCTTCAGGTGGTGCTCATATGGCATCCATTCAGACCATTCAAACATCCCCAATCTGACATTATAGAACAAACATCGAACTGCATTGTGAAGTGACAATGAACATTTATATTATAAAGCGAATATTGTTTGCGCGGGCGGTGATAACAAATATTATAATCAAGGTTTCGATCTTGCTAGAGAAACTGTGTTACAAATATTTAACTGCTTTTTATTTGTAGTATTATGTAGACCTGTGTATCGCCTCAAGTCTAAATTTTTCCCATAGGTATCATTAGACAATCATGTCGATTGCACCCTATAAGATAATTTATGGTGAAAACTCTTTGAAAGCCTAAATTTGGCGATTACCCTTATTAGTAGCGCGTCGGTTATACTTTAAAATAATTTCTGTAAATCACAGTCTATTAGCTTGAAATAAACACCTATCTAATTGTATCGAACTGGTCGCGAAACGCAGTTAAACCGCCATCAGTCACGTTTAGACGATCATAAGAAGCACGACAGAAAACTGACTATCAAGAATAAAATCGCAATGAAAATGTAAGTTTAATTAAATTGGAAATGTGTCTCTTAATCCTGGAAGAATTACCCGCATTGTAATAGACGGACATATCGGTTGCTAAGTGCCTAAGCGGTCAAGAATTAAAAATAATTTCGCAGCTTAAGCCACATGTTTATAAGTTCTACAATTAAAGAGTTGTTGATTGCGTGGTTGGTTATATTAGACATTTAATTTAATTTTATGATCTTGCGATAAATACCACTTACATTTTATCCAACCATTTCCGTAGTATACCAAAACTAATGACAGTAAAACTTACTGTGGTGCGATGGAAGTTTCAATAATGTTATGTTCGTAAATGCATGTAAATTATTCAACGGAATGTAAAGTTTTGTTAATTGCATGTGGGACAACTTGGTGTGAGCACCACAGGTATGATTTTCCACAAACGTTGCATCCAGTTTCATCCTCGTCTGTCATTTTTTCTTTGTCATCTTAACAAGCCAATGAAAATTCCAAACGTGTTAGTGATTTTTCACAAATTTAAACAAGTTAAGCAATTCAATACAATTTAAGTCATTGTGTTAGTATCCTTTACAAATTCGGTATATATATTATATCGAGTAATTTAGCGTTGAAGTCGCATTTTCGAGACTATACGATATTAGCTACTTTACTGCAGGTCTACACATTTGTGTAGGAGATTGTAGAACCTATTATTCCACATTCTTCACCAAATATAGTGGTTAAATAAGTGTAATACCGGCTCCTACCGGATGAGTCGCCAGTAAGCACAAAAACGAATGTGCATGAGATTATACTCGTTCATGTCTTTGGTTTATCCTTCTGTCACAAATGCACTAATTTGTTACCAGGTTCGCAACACCTATTATTACCCTAAGAATTTACCATTTGCATGCGTTAGAATATCTGTTTTATACACACACCAGGTAAAGCACGAAATGCCCCTCACACACACATGTGACACGCAAATATATGGTAAGAAATCAGTCTGAAGTATAAATAATATGGCTAAAGAAAATATCGCGCTTGATTCATTAGCTTCATTTGTTAAACTTGTGAGGATGGACCAACTGAAGAAGGCTACCGATAAAGACAGCTGAAATATTTTGTTTAAGAAAGAAAACTACCGGAAAACCAATTGCTTTAGTCGAAACGCCGATCAGGTAATTTCGATTGATCCAGTTTTGCAAAACTGACATACTGATTTTTAACAACTTAGGTGATGTGCTTTCCATAAGATCTGCGAAACCGGAGACCTAAATATATGACAACATCGTCCGTGGAGATACGGACGTTTCGTCCGGCAACTGAGATGCTGGTAAATCACTATCTTCACAACTTATTTGATTGAAGCTCTTTCTTTTTGTCTCATCCTGCAGGCACCACCATTCAGATGCTTGGGTTTTAGTTTTATGAGTCTACGAGCAACTGAAACCAACATATTATCATATTATCGTGCTACGGTTACAAAAGGTTACGTAAACTGACTGCCTTGTCCAATGACAAGGGAAGGGCTGTCCAGCCGGGTCGATGCTTTATATCGTCAGAAGAGCGCCTTTAACACCCTGCCAATATCCAGAAGTGCCGGAGCCCACTAGATAATAAGAAATGCAAAACACCATTTGAAGAAGTTAACAACTTCTTTCGCAAATGCCAGAAATTGATGAATATATTATTAGATTGTTATGATTAGGAGCACAAATTTGATTCTAGTGATTATTCAGTCGCTGCTTTAATTTTACATCCGTCCATAAGATCCACGTTGAATCTCTTCCCAATGCAACGAGGTCTTGTCCTGTTACCGCAAAGATTACTCCTTCACCCAAATATGAGAACTGAAATAAACCAAACGCAAATTGAAATTACCCATCTTATTTGATGAAGAAATTAGTATCGAGTACGATTGAAAATTATCATCTTAATGTGGCGTCGCAAATTGCTATGATCAAAATAAATAGAATTGATTCAACGATGTTACAAATATCACGAACTCCGCTTGTTAGCATGTAATGCCAATAAGAAATGTGACGAAACGACGTTATCCTGAGAAATACGTTGAATCAAAATCAAGGCTTTTAAATGAAAAAATCAGGTTGTAACTTATTTCCATTGGTTAGTATGAACGATGTTGAAGCCTTTGGAAGAAAGGGACAGATCCGCAGCTAGCCAAAACGAAGAAAAACTCAAGGCGTGTTGGGAAAGGGGGATCAAACGGATTTTTGCGAAACTGTTGGTGCAAAGCGGCAAACCGCGTGCGCAAATAGCTCGTTAAATCTAACAAAGTTCAAACAAATAAGGCATAGGTGCTAATCAAGTTCAACTCAAGTACAGGTGACGAATACTTTGTATATACAGTAGTTTACACACTCGATAGCGTTTTGCATCCTGTTATTACTTCTCATGACTTTTGGTTCAGTATAAATAATGACGTGATTTGAAACAGGCTAAGCAACATCGTTTGTTGAAAAAGCTTTTCCAATAGCTCAAACAAGCACAGAATAATACACTAAATAAACAAATTATATTTCATGATTGCAAAAATTAGACGGGTGTTTCAGAAAACCAATGCGATTAATTGTATTGGCAAGGCGAAAATAAGTGATTCATCTCGACAGAAGCAGATCGGCCAATTTTCAGAATAAACCATTTTTAATGCAAAATTGTAGAAATTATGTGAGAGAGATGTGTAGATTGAGTAACTTCAAGACGAGATCTGCAAATGATTAACAGGCATCGAGAAAATTGTAGGATTGAAAAAGATTTAAAATGTTGTGGAATTGAGAAACCATATATTATTTTGTTATAGAGAGATATATATATATATATATATATATATATATATATATATATATATATATTCTGTTTTACGACAGTGTGGGTCAGTGGTTAGAGAACAAATACCGGATGCAGACGTGCCAAGATTCAAGTCTTGTCTGCGGCAAATTTGGACAGCACGTGATGAGTTATCAACATGAACGAAACAAGTCTGAAGTGCGAATTTTCTATTCTAAATTACACAGTGCCTAGTTTATATATATATATATATATATATATATATATATATATATATATATATAATGGTATTTGTGTTTACATCAAAAATCGCAACCTTGTTTTTCTTTAAATAGTCAGTTGTTAGACATCCAAAAGGAAACGTTCATAGCCAGTCCATTGTCTTGCGTGGTATATTGAACACTTAAATTGAACTAAACATCTTTGTGCTCAAATTAACGAGAATTTTTAAATTTTTTGAAGGCAAGGATAATAAATTGTTGCTTCTATTGCGGAACACACAGAAAAAATTTACGTTTTTTACTAAAAGAATGCTTATAAATAGAGTTTAGACATCAAACTAAATCATTTTTTATTTTTTTGTAATGCAAGCCTTAATAAAATTCAAGGAACCATTTCCCTGTACAAAATTAAAAAGTAGTTGTATCAAATACAAGAACCGCTTCTTTCTCATTTTCTTCTCAACTATCTGGAAATGCAAATCTCTCTATATATAAAATGAGAGAAAAAACAAGATTGAAAAATGTAAACATAGAGGGGAGTTAAATTAGAGAAAAACCAAACAATTGTGTGTGTCACCTCCAGTTCAAGATAAATGCCCGAACATACTTCTTCTGCTTGCATAAATATGGCTGCAATTTGTTTATCCATAAAGCTTCATATGTGACTAAATCCCTCCTGTTAATGTATTTAGTAATTACCATAAATACTATGTCTAGAGGACATGCGTGTGAGGTTTCAACGGAGTGCTGCGTAATTGCAGACTTATATTCACCCTTTGTTTTAAAACAGGCGATTCGGTTGGAATGTTCTCTCATCCGAGTAATTAATCGGGTGGTCGATCGGCCTACGTAAGTTCATCGACAATTTACGCAAATATATATATATATATGTATATGATATATATATATATATATATATATATATATATATATATATATATATATATATATGTATATGTATATATATTCTTGTGTGTACAGAACACTATTTTTAGTTTAAAAGTCATGTTCGTAATAATAGATTAAGAATAGTCCCCATTTTAGTAAATTTAGTCAGTTTTCCAGAATTGGAATTCTTCATCATATATATATATATATATATATATATATATATATATATAAAGGCTAAATAAATTGACTTCGCCCGAACTCGTTGGATGGGATCGTGAACGTGTGATTAACGTTCAAAAAAATCTATTTTGATTGGAGCCTATTCTCAAATGAAGAAAAATACATATAAAGACTGTGTTCAATATATAATTTATTGTTAATACAATGTGTTTATCGAGAAGTAAATTGAATATATATATATATATATATATATATATATATATATATATATATATATATATATACATATATATGTGCACAAAAATCAGCAATTTTTCAACATGTACTACTCACATTCACGTTATAAGTTGTAATATTTTTTTGGTTTCATTAAAGGAAAAATAGGGAAAAATGCTTATATTTTTAAGCTATCGCAATTAATACGCTTAACCCCTGTTTAAACGTGCAGATACTAACCTTAAAACAAGTTATATTGGACTGGAAACAAACAAAACAAGCAGGCCTCCAAAAGTAGCAGATGTATCGTAAAATACGTAACACTCCTTAATTGATGACATATTCAAATAAAAGCGATGTCACATCTTATGCTGATAGATAAAAGAGGCATTCTACATTACGTAAAAGCAAGGCACACATAGCTAGGACGGGATTAGTTAGAAAAAATTTTCAGTTAGGATTAAATAATTAAATATTAAAAAATTTAGAATAATGGTTGTAGATACTAGTAGAAATAATATATATAATAAATGTTATTCCATGGATTACGGTTCTTTTTTCTCATTTGTTGATGAGGCGTTTTATCTGAAGTCATTTAGATGCGTATAAGAGCATTCATTGGCTTAAGGATATCAACAGAAATGTAGACATCAAAGTAGAAGGCGCACAGGCTCAACTTAGTTAGAACGTCTACACTAACATTGCACGGACTGACAAAACATTAGGACGTTGTCCTATGAAATCGATATTGTCAATGGTCAATTCTTCATTCTATAGCTTCACTAAATGTGTAGCCTGTAAAATGAAAATTTTGCGCAAAATATAACATATTTTATTATGTGTTAGGTGTTGAGCACGTGTAAAAAATTAGTTCAAGTATGTCCAGCAGGATAAACCAAAGACGGCATGAACGGAAAGAGTAATCACATGTGCACATTCGTTTGGTGCTTACAGGCGGCTCATCCTTGGGAGCCGGTATTACGTCATTTACCTACTACATAGTTGCCTGAGAAATGTGGGAAAATAGGATGAAACAATCTCATCAACATTTGTGTAAACCTGCAGTACCGAAGCTAACTTCATATAAAAAGTTCGACAACGTTCCCTCAAAGCTAACTCACTATAAATAATATATATAACAAGTCTTTACATGGTACCAACACTATGGCTGTTGTTTCAGTACCCGATGCAAACATTATGGTGCTAACGCTATGTTTGCCGAGTCAGCACATAGTTACAATATTATCGAATTCAATGTATGTTATAGTTCCCCAAAATTGAGAATTACAACTAATTTGGAGCACCTAATACTCCAGAAAATCCATACACTCTGGCCTTGGTCGATATCAGTTATCAATTTTGTTGATAACCATGGCAACATCCAATTAAAAATATAAAAGTTAGATGCTGTTTGTGGCAAAGAACTAATATTCATTCAATTATTTATTAATTTTTGCGCACCTAGTAACAAATTAGTCCAAATGTGACCAGATGAATAAACGAAAGGTGGCATGAACGGAAAGAATAATCTCATGTGCACATTCGTTTCGTGTTTTTTTTGCGAATCATCAATTAGGTCCAGTATTACGCCCTTTATCCACTATATATTTTGGTGATAAATGTGGGAAAATAGGACGATACAATCTCATATACGAATGTGTAAACTTGCAGTAGTGAAGCTAACTTCATATAAAGTCTCGACAATGCGACTTCAAAGCTGACTCACTATAATTAATATATATACCGATTCTGTAAAGAGTACCAACACTGGCTATTGTATCAGTACCCGTTTATAACATAATGGTACCGAAAAGGTACATTGCACTAACACTATGGTTGTCGAGTTATTACATAGTACCAAAACGATGGATTACAATGTATGTTATAGGTCTCCATAATTGAGAATTTCAACAACTTCTGAACACCCGATATTCCGGCAAATCCATACAAGGTGGCCATCATTAAAATCAGTTATCGTTTTTCGCGATAATCATTACACCATTCAATTGAAAATATAAGAGTTAGATACTGTTTGTAGCGAATAACTAATATATATTCAATTGTGCATTAGGCTTTGCTCACCTAGTAACAAATTAATTCACATTCGACCAGAAGGATAATTCAAATTCAGCTTTAACTGAAGGTATAAGCTTATGTGCACATTCGCTTTATTCTTATTGGCGACTCATCAGTCCTCATCCAGTTGTCGATTTCTTTGAGTTCCTTAAAAAGTTCAATTAATAATGTAAGATTTCGGTTTCTTTTGATATGACGTATTTGTTAACAAATGCTTCATAGAATAAACCATGTGCATTTTATTTCAAGCTGTAGTCCAAAACATTTCACCATCTCCCGGTGCCACGTCATACTCTAGGCATATCTATTTTGCTATGCACAAAAGATTTATGGTTTCGTTTCAATGGAAGTATATATAGACAGGTTTGTGGTGTGCCAATAGGGGGCGTCTTTCTTCAGTATTAGCTTAGATATTCCTAGACTATCTTAAAAACACATCATTACACAGTGCGAAAACTGAATTTGCACAATACATACTTTATATCGATAATATTTATCTTGCTTTTGAAAATGTATCTCTGTCGCGAACACTGGTTTATCGTTTTAATGAGGCACATAAAAAATATCACTTTAACATCAGAGCATGATAAAGACGTTTGTCCAATACTAAAGAAATGTGTAAATGGTAAATTTAATTGGATATAAATATATATATAATTAGATATAAAAAGCGACGAATATAATAACGCAAAATATGTTTTTTCTAATGGCTATAATAGAAAATTGATTCAGTCACATAAGAGAATAAGAAATGAAAGAAAAATAAGTTTTTTGGACCAGAAGCGAAGGTTTTTTACTTGAATACACCTTTAAATAGGGTCCGTTCTTTCAGAGCAGAAAAAAATTTTTGTGGCATTAACCCGCAAATTTAATTCACCTAAATTACGAATGATATCTAAGGTAAAATACTTGACTTTAACAGCAATTAAATGAAAAGTGCCAGCAATGTCGACCTCAAATGTTATTTGCAAACATGCATTGGAAAGTTGTCGATCAACCTACATAGTCCAATCGACCAGACTGGTAGTTAATCGAATAAAAGAACATTTCAATTTAAACGCCTGTTCTTATCAAATAGTGAATACACGTCTGCAATTGTGCAACATATCTTTGAAATCTCCCACGTATGTTTTCCAGACGTATAATTTAAGATAATTGCTAAATGTAATAACGGAAATGAGAAAGCCACATTTGAGGTTCTGTGCATAAATAAACTAAAGCCTGATCTATGTAAGCAGAAATTTCAAGTTCAGTTATTGTGCATGAACTGTAGGTTATTAAATTATTTCGCATATTCTCTACGTTCTAATTTTCTGTACTGCTTTTCCTTTCAATATATATCTGTATTATGCCCATTGCCTTCGAATATTTCTCAGTATATTTATAATTAGTGAGAAAAAACACATTAATAAATAAAGATAAAAATAGCATCCAGGCAAGACCAAACACTGACTCGACTTGACTCAACAAACATTCGATCGGTTTGGCAACAAACTGCAGAGGAATAACAGCTGCACAGATTGAGACATAAATTTCAACACAATATGAGCATTTAACACTGCATTCCGCACCTGCGATGTTACCAATTGGGGTAGAACAAGATTGTGGAACAAGGGGAAAGGAAAGACTACACTCGGGGAAAAAACTTTCGTACACGTAACAGCCAACAATGCGAAAAGTTGGTTAACTCTCAATCCATCAATACAAGAATGACCAGATCCCAGACATCACTGTGCAATACCTCGAGGAAGACATTTAAATGCAAATAGGCAAAAACAAAGACACATACTCATACAAACTTATTAATCAGCCTAAACAAGAAATAGAAATCAAACCTAGTCAGATTTGTTGCCGTCCACATATTTAAATGAAAACCAAGATGTATATAAATGAAATGTACTAAAGGGACTTTTAGTAGTCTCTAAATATATTGCCATTATCCACTTTGTTATTAATGTGTTTTTTCTACCTAATTAGAAATGTACTTATATATATAAATATAAATATATATATATATATTTATATAGTGTATATATAAATATGTTCATTTGTAGATAATTGAAGAGAAAATGAGAACGAAACGGTTCCTGTACGACAAAAATTATTCTTACCTTTGCGTATGTAAATGTTATGCTTGCATTTTGCACATAACTATTTTTACTATGCGTAGCAACTTTTTGATTCTGTTTTCAAGAAAAGCGGGGAATCCATCGGATATGGGATATCAATTTTGTGCATTGTATGTTCAGCCGTGCGTAAATATTATCTCCTATGCCAGCTTTACTGAGTCTAAAATGATATTGAATTCGCTACTTTCGTTTTTGCTTAGTCGATCCTGCACACTGCAGTGAGAAGCAATCGCACTTGGGTAAATAAACAATGTTAGACAGTTCAATTGCAAGAAGCTTATCCTTTACATTTCGTTAAACGAGTGTTGTGCGTGAAAAAATCGACAGTGTGTTGGACAGTCGAAATCTCATTGTTATTTTTTATATTCATGGCAAAATTTAAGACGGTTCTTCCCTGTTAAATAATACAATGGCTTAAATCGTGTTTCGGTTGGACACGTCTCCATTGCATATTTTGCTGTTTAAACGTCATCTTTGTTTCTACATACCTTTCAGGATATCGGTTTTCCAATGAAGTTTTTTTGAGCGCAAATATCTGTTGACATTTATATAATTAATTTATCATTGGTTGCGCGGGCGTTGAGTTCAATTAATATAATCATGGTTGCGGTCTTGGCATAAGCACCTGACCCATTAAATACATATATTTGTCAGTATAAACTTAGAATTCTACAGTTTAGAAAAGGCAATTCATCGAATAGACCGGTTTCGTCCTTATTGAGAACTCATTACGTTCTGGCCAGATTTTTCCGCGAACAGGGCTCGAACCTGGGCAGGGTGGCTCAGTGGCTGGAGATACAGTTTCCGAAGCAGACCTGTCCAGGTTCGAGTCCTGTCCGCAACGAATTCTGGCAAGTACATGATGAGTTCCCAGTAAGGACGAAACCGGTCTACTGGATGAATCGCCTTTTCTACACTACACAATTCTTAGTTTATACTGATATATGTAAGTAATTAATGGATCAAGATCGCAACCTTGATTATAGTAATATGTTGAAATTGACATACTTCAGAGGTGTTTTTCTTTATTCATTTGGATAACTTTCGTGTCCAATTTGTCTGTTGTGAAATGTGCACTGCGATGTGATAGTGGATGTAATGTCCAGTACATGCCTGATCTAGCTTTATAGACTGCCAGTTTTTGTCTCAGTAGCAAAACGTCTGTGAAAGGCAGCTCGTTGGGAGCTCTGCTAGCTATTATTTGCATGTTATCTATCTGGAACCATCAAAGCTACAAACATTTGTCAAAAAATACCGGGGTATGCTGATGACATTGAAATCATAGTTGAAGCTGTCGAATAAAATGACTTGCTTAAATATTTGAACAATGAGGACAAATAATCCAATCTCTTCGCGAGCGAGAAAACACTCAATCTGCCGCACTGCCACCCCGTGATATGTTGCTACTGATACCGAAAGATGACAGTCTAAAGAGAAACATTTATCAAAAGTAGAAATGGACTAGATAGTATATTTATTATCACAACTCTGACTAAATTTGGCAAAAGTGAAAGCTGATACACAATGTATCCCTTGCAGTGAATAAAATATGTTCCACGTAAATTTTGGCAATCAAAACTTCTTTTTTAGAAATCGTGTATTTTGTAAAGTATGTTGTAACAAACAGGAAATTTAAATAACGAAACATAAAATTGAAGCTGTGTCAAACTGAAACACGATGTTTATTAGTGTACCGTTTGAAGAGAAGGAATCGTTCGAAATATTTCCTAGAAGATTTACAAAAGCAGTGACTTCTTCGATGCCTGGTACACAAACGATGCTTTCAACCACAAAATATGCCTACTAAACATAATTGCTAATGTCAAACTCACTTCGTTTGAATTTTTCAACATTATTTAGACAAATGAACAATTGCATATATATTAGTTCTCCGTCACAAACAGTATCTAACTGTTATATATTTAATTGAATGATGCCATGATTACCGCAAAATATGCTAACTGATATCGATCAAGGCCAGAGTGTATGTATTTACTGAGGAACTGGTGTTCTGAATTATTTGTAATTCTCAATTGTGGTGAACTTTAGCATACATTGAAATCCATCGTGTTGGTACTATGTTCCGACTCGGCAATCATAGTGTTAGTACCATGTACCTTTCAGTACTATACATTTGGTATCGGATACTGACACAATATACATAGTGTTGGTACTCTTTACAGTCTCGGTATATATATTTTATAGAGTGCGTTAGCTTAGAAGTCGCATTGCCTAAGACGTTATATGAAGTTAGCTTCACTCTTACAGGTTTGCACATTCGTATAAGAGATTATACCGTCTATTTTCCCAAATTCCTCACCAAAATTTATAGTGCGTATAGAGATTAATACCGGTTCCTAATTATGAGTCGCCAGTAAGCTCGAAACGTATGTGCACGAGATAATACTTTCCGTTTATGCTGTCTTTGGTTTACCCTTCTGGTCATAATTGAACTAAGTTGTTACCAGGTGCCCAACACTCAATACTCAATTGCATACATATTAGTTCCCTGCCAGAAACAGTATCTGAACGCCTTAGCTTTTCAGTACACAATGTAGGCCAGACTAGCCGAATAATAAAGAAGCGTATTCGGGATTATTTTAAGCTAATCATAGGTGGCATAGAACATGAAGTTTCAGATGGTTACCCTATTGCTATTAAAGTAAAACACGAAACAGATTTGCACACAGCAGAGCCTGTTGTCAAAAACACTCCTAATCATCGATTAAATAATTAAAAAAGTTCGTACATACTTGAATATAAACGAGTTAATTGTTTTTGTGCAAATGCGCACGTGTACGTCTGTTTCTCGATAACGTGACTATATAGAGTATCAGATATTGCAGTCGAGTTGAATTCTGGCGAAAAGAAAGTGTTTTATAACAATTTTAATGTACCTGCTTTATATTAAATTTTTGCTTCAATGCACCTTTTTGGATTCAAACTTCAAATGCACGAAAGTAATTGCTGTAATATTAAAGCATGACACATGCTAATACAAGGAAATTGTGAGACGCATACACACACACACACAACGCAACTTTCATTTCGATTCTCATAAATGTTTCTTAAACTGAAGCAACTCATTCGGTGAAACCAGTGTGATGAATTAAAAATAGAGACATCATGGATAAGCGAGTATGTCAATCCTTGGGGTTTGCCTATAAAAGTTATTCGACAAATGTCACTTTAGTGGAGTACACATACGTGTATATAGGTTGATGTGTGTGGGGAAGAGGTGGCATGGATAAGTTTGTGTATACATTTGAGTATTTGAGAATAGGTATAAAAACCGGATATTGGGGAATACAATAAAAAAGTACTTTAGGAATTAAAATAAATATATAAATAGATCTGTCTTGAATGAGAATACCACATTTGCCACAAGTTGTGATTTTTCGTGTGAGTATGGTGTCAGCCCTAAAGATGGGACAGGAAATAAGGTCCCGAAAATTTGGAAAAAATCAGTGGAAAATCTTGTTCCAATCTCATTTTCAGACAAGCAGCTGATGGATGGCTTCAACGTGAAGGGACAAGTGAGAACCCATAAATCAAGGTCAATAGTCGCTACACATGGAAACGTGAAGGATTCAAGATTTTACCGACCTACGAGTGCTATTAATTGTCCCGCACAAGAAAAATGCCGTCGAATCCACAAGTGTGCTGAATGGCAATACAAATTTTTAAAAAATAAGAAGTGAATAAATTATTTCAAAATGTTACCTGAGAATCGATGGTTGCAGGGAAGCTTGTCATTGAGAACCTGTTCAATGGATAGAGTTGATTTCGCCTTAAAATGTGCTTCATCATCCCCGGAAAGCAATAGCTTAAAACGTCGTGCTAATTCTAAAATAAAAAATATATTTCAAAAAGTAAATGTACAATTTTAGTTATCGCGATGTCTCGTTGAAAAAGATAAGACAAATAGCTTAAAGACAACAGAATTAATCATTAATTGATTGCGCGGGTGGTTGTAACAACTCTTTAAATCAAGTTTGCGAGCTTGAAGTAAACACCAATTCGAATAAAATAACAAAACTACCGCCAGTCGCAACACACTGACGCGTTTCGAACTTCAATGATCATTATCTGGGTACGTCGGCAAACTGACTAGCGAGGAAAAAACCGCATTGCATATATATGGAAAGCAAGATTTGTAACCACCACCCGCGCAATCAATTATTGTTTAATTTTATTGTCTATATATGTGTGTGTGGCGAAAGCTACAAACATTTAATGTTCGTGACTACATAGAAATTGTGCAGCCGACATTTCCAGTCACGTACAATGTATGAAAGACTACTAGAGGTGAGAGCCGCATATCTAATTTTGCATTCCATATATGTGAATGCGGTTTGATCCTCGCTAGTCAGTTTGTCGTCGTTCTCTGATGATGATCATGGAAGGTCGAAACGCGTCAGTGTGTTACGACTGGCGGTAGTTTTGTTATGTTGTTCGACGACTGGTTAAATAAAATCGGATTGGTGTTTACTTTAAGCTCGCAAACTTGATTTAAAGAAATAGCTTAAAGGTTATAGCAACAGATTCCTAGGACGAGATTTCCAAGTTAGATCCTTGTCTGCATATTCTGAACAGGACATAAAGAGTTCCCAAAAAGAACGAAACCGATCTGCTGGATGAATTGTTTTTTTCGAAATCATAAAATGCTTCGTCTAACTTAACTAATTTCTACTGAAATCAGAGTAAAAACAAACTTCCGTAAAGAGGTAGTAGATTAATATGTAAAAGTAAATATTAAAGCAATCTTAAGACTTTATAGAATTGATTTGACAGATTCGATTGCCGCTCATTTCTAATTGCTTCTTTCTACCTGAGACAGTTTCAGCAATGAAAGACATATTCGTGCGCAACGACAACAATTTTTTTTAAATACTTGTGGTTTCGCAATGTAAATTTATATTTGAATCTGTGCCTTTTTCGTTTTCCACGGATAATATATATATATATATATATATATATATATATATATATATATATATATACAAAGATTTGTTTGCTTTCCGTCAGGTTCGTTTATAATTTTAAAGGAAATAAACTGACTCCCAAAAGAATTTAAGGTTTATTGAATTATTTGCACAGACGTAATTCTTATCCATGCTTATGATCTCATAATATCTTATCCAAACTTTTGAAGAACACAGGACTAGATAAAGATCATGTTAGGTGAATATGTCTCTGAGTTTAGCCATTACATAGACTATTAAATAATTAAACGAATCTTGGTTGCGCTGACAGTGATAAAAATTAATTAAATCGAGGTTGCGATATTCATATAAACACCAGTTCCATTATAAATATTCATTTGTCAGTATAAATTAAGCACTGTATTTTGTATAAAAGGTAATTATTCCAGTAGACCGACTTTGTCCTTATTTAAATAAAACAAAGACTGGCTAAAATTAAATAACATAACCATCATATAGCAAATATATATACATCTATGTCTATTAATACACGGAAATGCTAACAAAACAAAATATGAAGCCAGCGTGTATGGACTTGCTGGAGTAATAGGTGTTCAAAATAAATTGTAATTTTCTATTTTTGGGAAATCTAGTATATCTTGAAATCCTTTGTGTTGATACAATGTACCGATTCGGCAACCATAGGGTTGGTAATGTGTAACTATTTGGCAATCATAGTGCCAAAAACGTACATAGTACCAACACTATGGTTGCCGAATCGATAAATAGTGTTGGTATCAAGTAATGAAACAACAGCCATAGTTTTGGTACCATTTATATATCTGGTATGTATATTATATATGTAGTGCGTCGGCCTCGAAGTTGCATTTTTGAAGATTTCATATAAATTTATCTTCAACACTGCAGGTTTACACATTCGTGTAGGAGATTGTACCGTCCTATTATCCCACACCCTACACCCAAATATATAGTTGGCAAAGGGTGTAATACCAGCTGCTACCGATGAGTCGCCAGCAAACACGAAACGAATGCACAAGAGATTATATGTGCCGTTTATAATTTTGGTTTATCCGTCGGGTAACAACTGAACTAATTTGTTACTAAGTGTGTAACACGAAATAGCTTCATATAGTGTTGTTTTTTTTATGCGTGTTGGATTTCTGGAATGCAATCAAAGGCGACGTAGCGTGCACTCTGCTTATAATGGAGTTTTGACGTAACTTTCGGTGTGATGTTTTATGTGCTTTTATGATGCATTAGGCTTTAATATTGTTAGTTTAGCAATAATACATGTTCTAATGCCAGGCTTTATGGTAAGAACGGACCAAACGAATATTCTTCACTCCACACTAGTAATCGATGTTCTTGTGTTCATTTGAAACTTACAAATCATTTTAATTTCATTGTTAAGCCACAGTAAATCACCTGAACTCCACACTGATTCAACTAAAATTCAATAGTCTTATTTCAGTTGGAATATAATAGTAAAAATTCTTCTGAATCTGAACTTGTTCGTTTTACATTGTTTGTATAAATCATATAATTGCCGTTGACGTAAATAATTACAAGACATTATCTTTTTTCTTTAAATAATTTTTGCGAGTTTCAAGTAAACACCAATCCCGTTGTATTTAACCAGTCGTCGAACAACATGATAAAATTACTGCTAGTCGCACGCACTGACGCGTTTCGACCTTCCATGATCATCATCAGAGTACGACGGTAAACTGACTAGCGAGGATCAAACCACATTGTATATATATATATGGAATGCAAAATTAGATATGCGGCTCTCACACTCTAGTAGGCTTGAATAAATTGTTCTTGACTGGAAATTTCGGCTACACAATTTCTATGCAGACACGAATTTATTTGACTGACTGTTTTGTTTGCCTATTTCCTCCAAATTATACAAAATAAAAATCTACTTTAGTAAAACTATGCAAAAGAAGAAAATCTCTCCCACTATTTGGCATTTAAACAATTAATAGTCAACACGATTTCAACTTTATTTTAAAAAAAAATTAAAACTGATGACTAAACTGAGCCAAACACTTGCAAACTCTTAAACAAATATGTAAATAAAAAGTGTTTGCTTATTTATTTATAAAATTATAGTGCTTGAAGTCAAACTAAGTGCGAAGCATTTGAATTCAACTTCTGTAATTTATCTAAATTATCTTACAGTGCTGATATTATGTGAAAATAAAACAAACATTATATAATGTAGAAACGCCAATTCATCCAGTAGACCGGTTTCGTTTTTATTGGGAACTCGTCACGTACTATCTAGAATTTGCCGCGGACAAGGCTCGAACCGAAGCAGACGTGCTTAGGTTCGAACCCAGTCCGAGGAAAACTCTGGACAGTACGTAACGAGTTCCTAATAAGAACGAAACTCGTCTACTGGGTGAATTGCCTTTTCTTTATTACAAAATTCTTACCTTGCACTGACAAATTTATGTGCCTAATGGGACTGGTGTTTATATCAAGATTGCAAACTTGACCTATTAAATTCATACTGAAAGTAATTCAATAATGCGAATGAACTAGTTAGCGCATAGAACGTTCGGAATGCCTACATAATACCATATTATTTTATTGATTTATTAATTTTAAAGCTCAAATATTTGCCTCATTTTATTGGCATTTAGTAAATGTTTACACAAAAATATCTTCGTGTCATGGTTAAGCCTGATTTTCTGCAAATAATACAAAGTTTGTAATACATATTTTGTAATAAACACACGAGAATATAGAAGAATGAATTTTATACTCAAGAATGCAGTATTTGATGTGCTTTGCTGAAGCCAATCATCTTTTCCAAACAAATGCCGTTATGAGTACTTAAAGTATTTAAAGTACAGCTGCAAAATTTCAATTTATGTTTT